>NW_021011565.1:833659-903528 GCF_003987935.1 Bombyx mandarina
GAGGGGTGCGGTTTATATTTCGATACCATATACATAGGCATAATACTATCAGATGATTATTTACTTAATTCTATCCCTAACATTATTGTGTGTCAAATCTACTAATCTTATACATAGGCATAAGCTATCCACATGGCAACATATCTATATTAGTGTGCACGGTTTGTTTCGTTGACGGTTGTTGTCAATTGAATTATAACTTGCTTGTCTTTGTTAAAAAAATTTACTAGTGAGTGTCTGCGCGAAATCTTGTCATGTGAGTAGAAGAGTAGTCAGAAGAATCGACACTCATATGAGCAGCAGAAACTTGACAAGTCCCCCAATTACACATTATAGAGGAAGGGCCCGACTACTGGCGGGGACCTGTAGTATAGATTAGAAGGACAGCAGAACGCCCGGAACTTCATACAACGGCTTTTGCATTTCCTCGCACTAAACTTGGACAAGTAATGTATTTTGTAATGTGTCGAAAAAATCCATCTTTTATCTTTATCTCGTGTTTCCGTGGGTTCTGGGATTGTTGACAGGATTTGTTTTTGGCGCTTTGTAGCAAAGAGGCATACGCCCCCAGCCTCGGATGGTAAGGTGGTTAAATGTCGCTCGTGGACGTCAGGCAATGCCCAGGGCAGAGCCCAAGCCTGAGAGGGAGTGTGGTGATTCCAAAGCCCGGCAGATGGCGCGTCCGTGCAGAAAAGCTTCTTTGCCATGTCATAATTTAGCAGTTGACACACTGTTTACGGTTAAAACAAACAACAGTCAAATTCATATACCATTAAAACTCACTTAACAGTTTAAAATCCCCTCCAAAAAAAAGACAATAAACATCTTCAGTGCTGGCACAAAGATCGAACCAGGCACCCATCTGTTCGAGAGCAATACAGTCCACTTCAACGCACACGTCATAATACTGACGAGTTAAAATGAGCCACGCAATATAAACGACGCAATACTAGTTAAAGGTCCAAATAAATTTGGCATAATGCACAGATACATTTGCACAGTTGTAAAATTTGATATGTTAAGATCATAGGGGCAGCTCAGTGGGCGATTTTGTCAAAGATTATCCAATGCCGTTAGTTAAATAGGCAACAAAACAAAATATCGTCTCTGGGAGACATTTCTCGACTTTAAAGGCAGAAACAGGCATTATCCATACAATTGTAAACCTTATATTTAAGTCCATATGTCTGTAGATTATTCTTAGCGTATCAGCAGGATACAATTAAGGAAAGAAGTTTCAACTTTCGACCCTAACTTGAATGCAGTATAGCCTATTTGCATCGTTGAATTTAATTTCACGCGCTTTGACCTTGAACTAGAATTTTTGGACAAGTGTTTATAAATACTTAAAAGTTTTTTGTGTTTGATTTTTAAAGTACACATTTTTCTATTTTTAGTTGAATCCAAATAATTGAGTTTATTTCTTGTGTTTGTATTAAACTTTTGAAATCTACACTCTTTTGGTATATTTTGTAATTTTAAATTAAGACACAAAATACTAAAAACTGAAAATAATGTAGCCAGTCCTAAGCCTGGTAAAAGCATGAAGGAAAGTTTTTTTTATATTTTTATTTTCATGTTCTTTTTATTACTTTAAGATCATATTATAAATTGATATCAGAAAACCAACCGTATAACGTAGACTTAAATCTATATCTACTACGATATTATATCAGCGTATCGTTTCAAATCTCAAATATCATGAATCGAGAAAATCTACTAGCATCCATCAATATATAGATTCAGAAAATATATAGATTCAATATCCGATATTGATCCTCGATATATAGATACGATTTGATACGCGGCAAAACCGATATTACCCACTCCTAATAGCAATGCATGCTATCAATAGACAGCATGTCATTGATATACAAGATGAAAAGCGTGGGGGAGAACACCGAACCTTGTGGAACGCCAGTGTTAATGGTCATGGTATCGGAACAGTCACCGTACACTCCATATTATCATTTTTCATAAAAATAAGACTTGAACATAAATTAAAGTAAGACATGACCTAAAGGTCTTAGTAACCAGGTCATAAAACTCCTTAAAAAAATGATACATTTGTTGTGAGTAGGTACATATATGTACGGTTTGTATGGATGGATTTAGATGCAAATTGTTCCAGAAACATTAAATAGAAGGTAGTCATTTAAGTAACACTAGATAAAATGACTAACGTTTTTGGATTAATCGTGTCTGGGCGACTGGTGAGTTCGGTGTTTTTTTTGTAGAAGGCTATGCCCAGTTAATTAAGTAAACCAAAGCTTAACTTTAGATTCCAATTTGTTTGAAATAGAATACAAAATACCTGAAGAGATGAGATGGTTACCCCTACAAATTATGGGAGTTTATAAATTTTTACCTGATTATGAAAAAATATTAGTAATAATACCTTACTGTTAGAAATGTGCACAAGTACCACTAAGTTTACGCTTGTCGTGTACCACCTATGTAGCTACCACGACCGCACAACTGGTGTAAGTGGTCACAGTGGTGCCTGTAAAATTATTTAAGAACACTGACAATTCTGAGATGAGTAAATAGTTATTTTCTAAAATCTCAGTGGTGCGCTAGGTTTATATAGGTGTTTATAATGAAACCTGGATATATCCTACTGTAGATATTGCTAATTATAAATATATTATTGCTATTGCTGCTATTGCTTGCTATTATAATAATATCATTCATTGACAGTACAATATGCTTTTCATTATAGTTTAATTAAAATCTGCCCAGTAATTTTTGTGTGGAAGAGTAACAAACAGTCATCAATCCTCACAATCTTTGCATTTATAATGTTACCTAATAAAAAGCCCAATAATACTGCTAATACTAGAGTTAAAAGATATTGCTCAACCTTGACTTGAGAAATTATGGAATACATGAACATTTGGAAAATACTCTAGGATACACCTAATCAATTGAAAAGTGTTGTATTCCCCAGGTCCACACAGATTTCTCACCTATTGCTGAGACTAGATTCCTGACCACAATCACAGAAGCAGACAGCATCAACCATGTAGCAGTATTTCTGACAGGAGCTGTACCTCTGCCACCCGGTACAGCAGCAATGGTCTACTGGAGCTGGCCTGACCCAGCCGCACCTCCTAATTGGCAGCTACTTGGTCACATTTCGAACATTAAGCCATCGGCCATATTTAAGATTTCAAATTTAAAAAAACTACATGAGCTAACAAGTAAGTTTTTGAGGCCAAAAAAGTTAAGATGACCAATGCTGGTATTCAAATCCTTATCAGCTACCAATTTTATTGTTAAAAATGCATTTAGCAGAATGTGTTTGCTCACAATCGACTTTCACAAAAAACAAATAACATTGTGTAATAAAAATTAAACCCTGAAAAATTATAATTTGAGGAAATACTATACATCTGAAACAATAGTCTCAAGGTCGGTAGTGGTGTTCATGTTGTGATATCTATGGGTTCCAATAACTATTCCACACCAAGTGGATAGTAGGCTCTATTACATGTCTAAGCAATAAATAAAAATAGATATGCCTAAATTACAATTGTTTTGGAATCCGCACTTCACATCTTACACATGATATGATGCTTGACACATGATTTGAAGTCATCATGGCCTAAAGGATAAGACGTCCGGTGCATTCGTATGAAGCGATGCACTGGTGTTCGAATCCCGCAGGCGGGTACCAATTTTTCTAATGAAATACGTACTCGACAAATGTTCACGATTAACTTCCACGGTGAAGGAATAACATCGTGTAATAAAAATCAAACCCGCAAAATTATAATTTGCGTAATCATTGGTGGTAGGACCTCTTGGGAGTCCGCACGGGAGGTACCACCACCCCGCCTATTTCCGCCGTGAAGCAGTAATGCGTTTCGGTTCGAAGGGTGGGGTAGCCGTTGTAACTATACTAAGACCTTAGAACTTATATCTCGAGGTGGGTGGCGCATTTACGTTGTAGATGTCTATGGGCTTCAGTAACCACTTAACACCAGGTGGGCTGTGACATCGTCCATCCATCGAAGCAATAAATAAAAAAAAAGAAGCTCATGGGACTCAGACTAAAAGAATTTCCTAACATTACCTTATAAACAAGATAATCTATTTTGTATAATTGATTTTGAATGATTGCAGATGAAAACAAATTCATGGGCACATTTGGACAGCAGCAGATATGTCACAATGCACAAATAGGAATATCTATTGAGCCTGAAGCCAATGTGCAACTATTGGCTTCATCTGTTGTAAGTAGTTACACTGTCAGTGTTCATTAGACAATAAATAAAAGTAACTCATTTCCATTTAACTTGTGAATGTATTCGTGAGTGCTCATGACAATTGTCAATGTGTAGTCGTTTTAACAGTGTAGTTGTTAATGGGTTTTACAGAATAAAATATTTCTACTTAATAGCTTAATGGAATACTTTTTTAGATTTAATCAAAAGTTATAAGCATTGGTATCTTTCTATATTGCATCAAAAGCCAAGTTAAAAATTTCTCAAGGTACAATTATTCCTGCTAAGTAACAAGATATAAAAACACGTACACCAAATAATTGTTTATTCCAGGCACTCCAAGAAACAAACAACTATGTGACATTTGCTCAGAAAATGTTAGAAAACTTAGTCAATTTTGTAGCATCATTCTCTGTTACGCAAGATCAGATGACACCCACACCTGGTGTTTCATACATCCCACTGAACACCCTTCACACGTGGTACCAGAACTTTGAGAGAAGGCTCCAGCAGAATCCTAATTTCTGGAAGAATTAATCAAATCAGTGATTGTTATGTAGTGTGAGTGTCAAGCTGCAGTGTGTATTAAGGTTCTGATTAATAAAAACTAAATAAGCTTGCTCACTCGGCAGTGAGTTACCGAGTGAACTGTAATTGGTAGGGCTCCACTAATGTAAAAACATGTATAATAAATTTTACTCAGTATTTTCGCTTTTCGCGGTAAAAACTAATTTAAAATTCAAATACTGTCCACCAAAACTGAAAAAAAAAACGCCACATTAAACTGTAAAAATACTATTAATTATAAATTATACTAATTGACCAGCTAAAATTCCTACATAGATATCTCAATGTTTATTTCATGAGCAATGTAAGAGACAAATTGGAAACTGGTTTTGTGAAGACATTTTATGTTTACGGTTAGTAGTCGTACGCTGTCGCCAACGGCACTACCCGGGAGTCAGCCCCCGGGCTCCACAGCTGGACATTTGACAATGTATGATGACATTAGTTCAGAATATGTGTTTTCACAATGTTACGGGAAAGCGATGCCAAGTTATGGCTGGTTTTTATTTTTTTTATATGACAATGAAATGTAAAGTCCTTCTGGCAATTATCCCTACAGATTGAGTTGGCATCAATTACTTTAAAATTTAAAGTGTGTTTAAATGCTCTTTTGACAAACTTCCGCCTCAAAAAAGTTAACAGCAGCTAACACTTCTTTTACGGTACAATAATATTGGTTATTTGCATTTGTGAATGAACTCACGGCCCACCTGATGTTAACTGGTCACCGGAGCCCATCGAGATATGATTTCACTTCTATTGTACAATGGCTGCCCCACCCTTCAAACTGGAACATATTACTGCTTTACAGCGGAAATGTGCAGCACCGGGGCACCCACCCGGGGGGACCCGCAGCACGCCCTGCCACCAGCCACCAGCCTCCAACCAGTACGCTAATTGTATATTTTGGCGATCTAGAATTTTATGGCAACGTTTTCCTTTCATCATGGAAGACGTTTGTGAATTCCTAAACAATATATAACACAATAAGCAGAGGGGGTTAAGAGATACTGAAATATACTTTTATTCAAATTTATATTAGTTGATGAAATATGTAATAATATAAATAGTAAAAATATAAAATACGTTACTGTTAACTAATATCAGATACTTCAATTGGAAATATTCAAATTAACATAACTTTACATACTTAAAATATTATACATAATTAGATTAATATTTCGAGCTCTCGTGTATCGTAGAATAAGCTCCAAAAATAAAACGCTTTATTGTTCAGTGACGAACAACCTTAGCAATGTCGGAGTAATGATGGCATAATGTCGGAGTCTTCGGAATAAATTAAAAAAATTAATTGACAAGAAAATTATATTTAATATTATATTAAAAATTATATTATCTTCTTTCCCCATACAATATTGTATTTCGTGTTGCTCACATGCACTTGGCTCGTTTGGCCGAACTGGCACCAGTTTCTCTTTAAGAGAATCAGGAACTATCCAAATCCAAAGTTGAGAATGTCCCACATTCTACGCAGGTACAGTCGCGGTTGCCGCAGCACCAACGTCCTCGGAGTCAAGATATTTTTGTCAATTTCATAGGTCACCGAGGGTTAAACTATTATTTTTGATTTATTGAATAGCGTCGGAACTATTATTAAAAGCTATATTCGAAAGATCTCGCTGCCCGTTGCAATGTAATTGTTCAATAATAATAACGAATATTTGAAATAAGTTTTCGTCAGTCTTGTCATGGAGCATTAAATTTGCCGAGATAACTTGCAAGCTACAAAAAAACGGGCCTTTTTCTCGCCAAACTGCAAACAGCTTCAATAGATACTATAGTTAAGTTTAACCCGGTGTTGTTGTCTTTGAATATTCCAACAATGAGCCTTTAACGTGCCTGTATAAGTAAGTTCACTGCGCATGTCATCGTCAGTCATCGAGCGACTGTACAGTAGTGCATTGCAATAATTCCCGAACACGCGGACAGGTGGCGCTGCACTCACTACTATATTGTCGTTACGTACATTGCACGCAATGGAACGCGATTTTGAATGACCTCTAAAGAAGGTGGGGGACTGCCTTCATGTTGTAGTAGGTTAATGAAGTATTTAAGTAATTACGAAACAAGCAATATTACGTTTAGTTTTGTAAATAAATGTTCGGTTCTTGTAGATTGTTCTGGTCCTGTTACCAGGAGCTGTCACGGGTGTCCGTAGACAATCGTGTTCAATGTACGTGCCTCAGTGATGACAGTTGCGTTCAATTGTAATTAGCCGTGTGTTTTCAAGTAACTAGCTGCGCCCGCAACGAAATGCAACTTTATATTAACACATAACGGCTATAAGACGATTCAGAAAGCCAACTATATAAGACATTTCAGAACAATTTGGCCTATGGTTCAAAAGATAATATCCCTGGCCGCAGCGCCACCATCCGGCACTCACGCACCCGTGTCCGTTGGAGTGGTCATGTCGCAGCCCTTTGTATATGGTTGCAAAGTTTCTTATCTATTGGGCTATTTTAGGTGTACATATATTTTATTATTTTTATATATATAGATATCGTGTGCGGGAGGCGCCAAGACTGCTTAAGAATGTTTTTTTAATAAAGAATGATTTTTTATAACACTTGTGTTTCTGTTCGTCGACCGCCCCGGGACGGTCGCCATCTTGACGTGGGGAAGAAGTTTGAGATTCGCACAACTTCAAGTGGGTTTGTGTTATTAAATAAAAAGTTTAACATTGTTAGCAGCGCGAGGGGGGCCTGTCGCCACCCCCACCGCTTGGTGCGCTCACGAGTGCTAAATTAGTGGAAACGGCAAACTCTGTTAGTTAAGTCAATAAAAATACGTATTCAAGAGCATGTTTTATTGAGTACAAAAACAAGTCCCCAGCTGTCCCCGGCTGTACCCAGCACAGACACCAACAAGTGACAGTGAGTAACAGACTAACACGAAGCACGCGGCTCTACAAAAAGTTGCAGATGGACAATTTAATGACATAGTGTCACTTGTGTTTTAATAAACATTCATGCAAAATAAGCGAATTTTAATTCCATAATATTTAAAAACACTTTATAGGACAAGAGTCCCCTGCGACCGGCAGCCGCCGCGGTCACTCCGCACCAGGTGGGTGGTGAGCTCGTTTACATATCAATGCGATAAATAAACAAGAGGCAAAACATTTTAGTACCACTAATTAGTCTGTTTGCCGACCCATGTACATTTTGATTTGTTTTCGAGATACTGACGAGCCGCCGCCTCCGGCTGTGGCAGTTTATTGGAACCGGTTTTACTTCATTAAAAATGTCGGGAACGACAACATTTTCAATAAAGAAAATGGTTCGAAAATGAAATCTCGCGGTGTCGGCGATGCCGCGCCGCGCTCGGCTCGCTCGGTACTTCTGTGTTATAAATAAATTAACAGTAAAATATTAAATAACAATCTAACTAATGCGGCGCTTGTGTGCGCAATATATGTAACTCCAGCAGCAGCGGTGGAGTGGTCAGGAGTTGAAGAACTCGTGTTGGAGGGCCTGCTCCGCGGAGAGCCTGTGCGCCGGCAGCGGCTGCAGCAGTCGCCAGCACAGCGAGAACGCGCTGTCCGGGAACCCCGCCACGCTGCGGCCCGGGGACACCGCGGCGGCCTGCCCGGGCGAGGCGCACTTGTTATTGTTGTTTTATACGTTATAAAACCGATCATTGAAAATTTTGAATAGAATAAATTTCATACTTACGTCTTTATCCTCGTCTCGACAAATACACTCGTGCGTGAGGCACCGACAGTGCAGGCACGACGCCGCCGGGAGGGGGCGGGGGGCGCGGACCCGGGGGCCGGGGGAGGGCGCCGCGGGAGCCGGGGGGGGACAACCACGGAGGCGGGCGCACAGCTTGCGGAGACACAGCCCGCGCCGGGGGGACGATGTGATCAAACGGCGACCTAATTAATTTTATAACAATATAATTGCTTTTGAGCATCGCTAACACATGTCTGGCAGCGTGTAGTTACCGAGGGCGGCGGCGGCGCGCTGCAGAGGGCGGGTGCCGAGCAGCGCGGCGAGCTCGGCGAGGGCGGCGAGGTCGTCGGCGGCGCGCAGCAGCGGGTAGCGCGCGGTGAGCACGGAGCACAGCACGACGCCGCACGCCCACGTGTCCACGGCGGTGGTCTGCGCGCCGTACCGCAGCAGCACCTCGGGGGGGCGGAAGCCCTGCGTGCCGGCGCGGGGGGCGCGGGCGGGGGGGCGCACGCTGCACGCGCCGCACACCGCGCCGCGACCCGCGCACGCGCACGGCGCCGCTCTCTGCACGCACGCACCATTTTATTCAGTACAGCTTCCAACAAAAATTAATGTTATTTCAGGCCAAAACATTTTTTTTTTATTGCTTAGATGGGCGAATGAGCTCACAGCCCACTTGGTGTTAAGTGGTTACTGGAGCCCATAGACGTCTACGACGTAAATGCGTCACCCACCTTGAGATATAAGTTCTAAGATCTCAGTATAGTTACACATATATCCTGAACACAATATTTCTGTGGCTTGGGACATTACATTTTTATTGATTTTATTCCATCACAATGAATAAACACACAAAACTCATACCATACACTTGACGTTTCATCCAGTGGCTGCATGCACACAAAATAACATTCACATTTACAAAATGTACAATACAAGAGTAAAATCATGTTCAATGACATTAAATATGAAACAAAGAACCAAACGGAACAATAGTCACTACATATAAAGACCCCCATAGCGTTTTCACCAACGCAGATCGACGGAATATATCGTTTGTTAAGTTTTCATATACTTTGTTTGGCCATAAATACTGAGACAAAGGAAAACAAAAAAAAATATATGGCAAATAACATTTATTACTTTTACAGTGTGTTAGTTTAACACATAAATATAAAACAATTTAAAATATAAAAAGTTTATTCGAAGTGGTCTCCATTGGCTGCAATACAGTCCTTTAAACGTTGAGGCCAGTTATCAATAGAAGCACGCACTCTTTCCATGGGAAAATTTTGTTTGTTAAAATGTTGCTCAATTGTAAAAAAATTCTCATCCGTAAGCAAAATTTTTCTATGACCTCCCTTTGCGTACCGCTTCAGTACTTGTTTCGATTTTACCACCCTATTCTCTTTTAAATTATCAGTTAAGAAATGACCAGTACGTCTCTTATAGGCTGCAAGGCCTAAGTCATCTTTTGAAATACGCGACATGGTTCTAGGTGCTATCTTCATCTCCCGAGATAAAATCTTTTGCTTTCGGACAGGATTTCTTCGAATTCTTTCCCTTACTGCTTTGACCACCTTTTTCGTACGAATACTACGTGGACGGCCAGATCTTTTTCTGTCACAAACAGAGGAGGTCTCACTGCACCTATTAATAGCCCGGTACACAAACATTTTACTAATACCAAGCGTATGGAGTTTTAAAAATTGCATTTGGCTCCATATCTACTTTGTGTAATGCAATCACAGCGATTCGGTTCTCTTTATCACCCCACTCCATTTTAATATCGCAAAATATTGTACAATGTATTGGCGCCAAAATGAGAAAACTCAATGAGCAATCATATTATAAAATTGACAGATTCCAAATTCAAATGTAATATTTTGTTTATTTTTAATTGTAACAGTATTTATGGCCAGACTAAGTATATTGACTAAAATATTAAGCCGCCTGGAAGCTTTCAATGAAAAGTTGCCTAAAGCTTATAAGATATAACAAAACAATGTATTGGTGGTATATTCTTCTTGTATAGATCTACAAATAGGTCAGCGGTGGCATATGTCTACTTTTGAAGGATAACTTACTGTACCCGTGATAGCTTTTAAAAAAGTGGTCACGTATATTGCGACAATTTTAAAGATAATTAGACAGATACAGTATTAATCCTTACCTTTTTAATACGTTAGAGGCCTTAAGCATTTCGTGCACATTATTAACAACATCTTTTCGATTATATAATTTAATGGCACGATTACGGGCGCGAGAATAAAATTCA
This sequence comes from Bombyx mandarina, assembly GCF_003987935.1. The sequence goes on from NW_021011565.1 coordinate 844,432, forward strand.
AACGCGTTCTCGCAGTGACCCGGTCCCCTCTTCTAGTAAACCCAACCACAACCTTAATTCAATCAAATCATTAATAAATTATAGTCCCCGTAGTGAAGACAAGCTGCTAGTTATTCAAATGTAGTTAGTTAAACATTAAATAGATGAGAAAGGAAAACCCGACATACCTTGACATTGCTTCTAGGAGACAGCGGCATGGGATTAGTTTCAACAATAGATATTTTGCTAGCGTTAGTCTTCAGTGAGAGGTCAAGTGCGAGTCGCTTCGCTTCCGGTGTGGCGCCCTCGGCCTCCCGGGGACGCTTGCGGGGGGCCGAGGACCGGGGGGGCGCCGGGGGCTCCTCGTCGGTGCCGGGGACCAGTCGCTGAGCCAGGCCGAAGTCTACTAATTGATATCTAGTTAAAAAGGTAATAAACTTAGTAGAACACAAACAGTTATTCAATAAATTATCTTTACAGGTAGTTAGGTAAATAATTTTGATTTAAATATATGGACTCTATCTCCAGGCAAGGCTACGATTCCAGAAATACTTTAAGTACATTTTTTCACACAAAACTTTTCTAGAAATTCAAGTATTTTAATTTTATTTGTTTGTGTACAGTATAGCCCGGTATGCTCACCTCCTATTTTCTCGATCGTACAAAAAGTTACTGGGTTTGACGTCTCGATGTATGACACCGAACGAGTGCACGTGCCGGAGCGCCTCGAGCAGCGCGCGCATGTACTCGCGCAGCTCGGCCGCGTCCATGTCGCCCACGTACTCCTGGGAACGGATCCCAGCTCTTCCATATAATATTTTATTTAGTCCTACTGTACCCAGAGAAGGTAGATCGCTAACACTAGATCTAGATCTACCAGCCTGGTCAGTTACGTCGCTTAGTTTTTTTTCCTTCATAAACTGATGGTCTTGAGAGACCATAGCACGAGTAGTGCTTCGCAGAATCAGGACCCACTGAGAAGATCCGGCGAGAAACTCAGTGGGCTGAGTCTGTGGGTTAATTTACTCACCGAGCCCTTCGTCGCAAGCGACGGGTTCGACGAGAACGGTGACCGGTGCTTGAGGTACCTAAAAGCACCGTTAGTGGATCGGGAGGATCCTAAATGACGTGTTTTGGGTGACGACGACTGTTTACCATTCGGTCCGCAGGATCGAGAATGTGTCGCTTGTGTCGAATGTGTTGTGTTATATTAGATACTAGCGACCCGCCCTCGCTTCGCTACGGAAACATTAAAACACACATGAAACTAAAAAAAAAAAAAAAATTAAAAAAAGTAGCCTATGTTCATCAGGGACAATGTCGGCTTCTAATGGAAAAAGAATTTTTCAAATCGGTCCAGTAGTTTCGGAGCCTATTCGAAACAAACAAACAAACAAATCTTTCCTCTTTATAATATTAGTATAGATTTTCAGTACATGGTCGCACAACAGTTTTGGACTGTAAGGTGTGAAAGAGTTTTAATGTTTTGTAAAACTGTTTTCAACACAAAATCAAAGTTAATGAATTTATTTAATTTATTGTATTGTATATTGATCTGCCATTATCCTGGTCATTAAAAATCAAATCACCAACATCATCATTAATCAATTATCAAAAAAAAATATTCTACTCTTAAGCTTGTTTGCTTTTAGTACTTTGCATTGTGTAAAATATTAACTTTATATGATATTTTCTGAAATGAAAATAATTTCATTAAAAAACTAACTATTGTCATGGCAGTTTTGACACAATTAATGATTTTCTGTCTAATACTTTATGAAACTGAATGTTCATTAACACATATTATCTTTCCATAAGACTAATTTAGATTCAACTGAAACTTTGAGTATTATTTTTCCAACAGATAAGTAAATGTTCCATGATGCTATTAATGTTTGAAATATTGTTTATATAGATTGACTGACATACTCACAGAAAACTTTTTATGAGGTAGATAGGGCATTACAAATACAATAGTGTCGAGATTACGAAGACAGAGCTCCACTCCAATCACATGATGTTTGCCTCTGTAATATAACACACGTAAAATGTTCAATTAAATTAATGGATAAATACCTCTACACAAGCTAGACATTCAAACACACATTAACTCATGTGCCAATGTGGTACTATTCAGTTAATGATGGTCTTGTTACTCATAGCATATAGATATAAATTCAACAAGATTTAGGATTACGACTTAATAACCTCATCTGTAACAACAAATGATGATGTTCACACATAATGACGTGCCCTTGTGTAGATTTGACCTTGATCCATGAATGGCAGATTCCTGTGTCATTTTTAGATGAGCAGATGGCAACAACATCCCATGGGGTGATAAGTAATTACGTAGATTGTACTTTAAAATAAATTCTAGTCAAATAAATATATGGGACATAATGCCTGTGTATATTAGTAATGATGCAGATTCATTTTTAAAACATACCCTATGTCCTGTAGACACCTTAACTCGTGTTCAATCCGAGCTGGATGTGCAGTAGGTACCAAGTGTTTTATGGCAAACCAACGCTTGTCTTTGTCTAGCAAAGATGAATGCTGTCTCAGTGAGCCTAAATACACTGAACTAAATGTTCCTTCTCCTATCTTTCGGTGCACTTCAAAAATCTTGTCCAGTTTTGGTAGCTTATATAAAAGTTCACATATTTGTTCACCTAGAGATAAATACAATAATTATTTTAAATTATTAATGTACTTATTTATTGGATGNGCAAACCAACGCTTGTCTTTGTCTAGCAAAGATGAATGCTGTCTCAGTGAGCCTAAATACACTGAACTAAATGTTCCTTCTCCTATCTTTCGGTGCACTTCAAAAATCTTGTCCAGTTTTGGTAGCTTATATAAAAGTTCACATATTTGTTCACCTAGAGATAAATACAATAATTATTTTAAATTATTAATGTACTTATTTATTGGATGACTATGTGTTTGATGACACAGTTTTGTCTTCACTGTGTAATCGGGTGAACAATCTCATGTAGTATCTGATGTTAAGTGGTTACCAGAGCATATAAAAATCACAATGTGAATGCTGCCAATCACCATAAGACTTGAAGACAACTGTCTCAGTTGTACTAACTATTGTATAAGGTACATTTTTGTGTGTTTGATTCTTATTCACTAAGTTATGGTGCAAGTCATTCATGAACATTATAATTTATTAAGTATTAAGTTGTGTGTATTTTATAAGAAAAAATTATACCTGTCTACTTCATTTTACCACATGGTGGTTATATAACAGATATAATAAAATAATTAAGTTCAATCTATTGAGAGATGGTTCTTCTCATAATAAGTGTAATATTAAAGCCTAATACATAAGATAATACTTTGATTGACATTCACGATGCAGAGAAGTTTAGCAGAGGTAGGAGTACAAGGACAGAAGCAAAGACAGAAGAAAATTGGATTTCATGTAAAATGCTTCCTCCACTTGCCAAGAAAGTTATTTAATTACCTTCAGATAAAAGGGTCATAGAAAATAAAATTTTAACAAGTTTATGAAAGTAATATTATCTATCTTCTATTTACAAATCTTTATATTACTGTCTTTTTAAAAACGACTTCAAAAGGGGAGGAGATATACATTTTTTTTACTTTTCCTTAGAACTTTTTTTAGGATATTTTAATGATTCTTTTTTATTTGAAGAGCGATGGTTCTCATGTGCTCCTATTTAAAGTTTATTGAGATCTGACCAGTAGTTTTTGAACTATATATCCATAAGTGATGCAAATTTAATTGACTTCAACTAATTGAATTGTTTTGTAAATATATAATTAATAATAAATAACAGTAAACAAGTCACGCACGATCATCCGGCCCCAAATCAGGATTCCGTGATATGGGTACACGTTTGCCCGGGAGTCAAACCCACGAGCCCTGGTACAATAGTCTAGGGCGCTAACTACTGCACCACCAGGTCAGTCAAAGTACGTTAATACGAAGAGTATTTACTTTTAATTTACTTTTTTTTAAATAATTATTCTTATTATTTTTTATCTAAACTTACGTTCAGAAGAATCAGAAGTCTCACTTTCATTTTTATTTTCTTTATGCTTTTTATGAGAACGTAACCCTTCTCTTATTTCAAATCCCCTAGATCTGGACATATTAGTTTAATTTATTAATGAGTAGTTATATTTCCTCTTATGGGTTGTTTTGCTGAATATTGTAAAATGTAAATTAACACGGGAACGGAGAATCAAGAAACACAAAACAATTGAAGTTTCTTAGTTTTCGAATACAAGAAAGCGAAGAAATCACACTGTACAGCCGTGACTTTTAATTTTATTTTCATGACATAAATTATCGAATATAAAAAAGGCCTTACCTGTTACACGAATATTAAAACACAAGTGAACGAAAAGAACGAATTTCCTAAAATTGATTATGGATTATGGATTATGGAATATGATGACGGAATCGTTGTGGTCTAAAGGATGCCCAATGCATTTATGTCGAACGATACGATAATACCAATATTCGAGTCCAGCAGACAGCATTTATTTTTTCTAGTGAAATACGTACCTACTTAAAACATATTCATGAATAACTTTCACGATGTTGCGAATAAACCAGATTCGGATGCGTTGTCTACGCCGCTACGCCTAGATGAAACCCGAAATACAAAGTGGGAAAGTTATTTAGAAGGACTCGCACCTTTTCATCAAGCATATTGGCGACTAGCTAGGACCCTCAAATTGGAAACTATCGCCACTACGCCTCTTTTCGTATGGGCCTCAGGCCAACTAGCCAATATACTGCAAGAGCAATGCTCCACCAGTGCTCAAACTGCTAACCCCGAACACACTGAGTTGGTCGACAGGAAGCGACAAATGCCAGCCGGAGTCCTACAAGGCTCCGTTCTCTCACTACTACTTTTTAGCCTGTTTAATAATGAATACCCCGGTCGCCGGCGACCCAGTTGGCTCTTTTCGCTAATGATAGCCTATCTAGTACTTGAAGTGTAAAATTAAACCACCCGCACAGTTTAAAACACTATTAGTTTATTGTCAAAGAACAGTGTGCTTAGTGCGAGTTTTTTAACGTTTTCGATAGCGTAAAAGTTAACCAAATTTTGTATGTAGTTGGAACAGTGCCCCTAGCGGCAAACGTACGCAAACGATCCCATTCCATACAAATATGAGCTAACTTTTACGCTATCGAGAATGTTAAAAAACTCTCACTAGGCACACGAAAAGCACACACACAAAGAAGGAGAAGAGAGTGAAGATATGAGAAACAATACCATGAAGCGACAGTACACTATTACAAACTATTTTATAATTACTATCGTAAGCCAAAGTTAGTAAGAAAGCGCAAGCGTCTTGCATTAAATCGACCAGCTGACTGACTTGGCGAGGGCCGATACAAAGTGTGTCTAGATGTACATATGCATTTATTTTATATTTCTACATTGAAAACAACTTTGCTCACTCGCAGTCACTATATAAAAATTCCGATCGTTTGTCCATTCAACACACAATTAATTATTAAAATTTTAATCTAGTTTTACATCTTACAATGTATGTAATAATAACAATATAATGTTACAAATAATTTTTAACATGCTACATACTCGAGCAGGAAAATGTCGTTCATGCATTATAAACTAAAGATCGCGGCCACCAATTTAGGACAGTGGTTCCGGAAGTGGCATGCGCGTCGACATCAACCCCACGAAAATCACAGCCGTACTGTTACTGTGTGCATCCTTTTAAAAAAAAGGAAACTGTGGCTGACACTGAGTTTATTTTCTAAAAGAAATAGTAAATAGTACAAACGATGTGTGTTTCCGCTACTCATGCCAAATCAGTTCTGCCGCGCTTTATCCACAAATCGTCTTTATATAGAAACGATGCACCTTAGTCTGCATTATTATTTATATTGCGTTATTATTGAGGAACATATGTAACAGTACTCTTCAAAAGAGGTCGCCCTCACGATACCACAGCTAGCATTTCGCCCAGAATTAAGTGCGGTAACGCCATGCCCGCCGTCAAAATTTTGATGGCCGTTTGAGGGTAAGCCCTGGGCAACGTAGACCAAGTGCAGAAAGGAGAACAGAAGGATGAAATTCGGTCCCAACATTAAGTCAGTAAGCGAACGATCCGCGTTCCTACTCGATCGACTCTATGCCATGATAGCAAGTGAAGTAAATTGTCCCTTAGTAACAAGGTCACACTAGAAAACTTAGGTCATCCAATCCTGTTTCTGCAGAATAACCGCCGCCGCGCCGTAGCACTCTGGTACGTGGGGAATATCGATCTTCACGACAATTTAAATTCAGAACCGATATATGTATCTATCTAGAGGCAACATTTCTATGTTGTAAAATTAAGTAAAATTGAATATCAAAATTAAATTCTATGTTGTAAAGTTAAAATTAAGTAAGTAGCGTTCTCGCTACTTCGACAAAGAAGCGCGACTCGATAACCCTCCCATAGTGATTACTTATCTGATTTCCCGAGATTCACTTTTAGTGCTTTCAACCTCTTCAAGCACCGGTCACCGTCTTTGTCGAACTCGTCGATTACGACATTGACGAAGAGTTAGACGAGAGAACTAATCCATAGACATAGCCCACTGAGTTTCTCGACGGATTCTCAGTGGGTCGCTAATCCGATCCAGTGGTGATTCTGCGATGCACTGCTCTTCCTAGGGCTAGCAATTTTTTTCAGGTTAAGCCTGTGAACTCAACGATCCGTCCGCGAGAAGGTGAAATACTAGTCAGAGGAAAAAAAAACATCGGCTTAAAGGTCTTGTTACCAGTTCATAAAATCTTAATTATAGATTATCTTAGGCCTCAGAACTCTCAAATATATTAAGTGTTTAATCTATTCTCAGAACTCAGAAATTTTCACCAAATAAACTTTTATAGAGTCTAAAGATGTTTCTGCGAAATATTTCACGTGCTATATACAATTGTAGTGGAAGGGTATGTGCGTTTCTAATATAAACATGCAACATGTACGTGCGATACCAAGCATTCTTAATAACAGGGCGATTATTATTGAATATCAAAATGTTTTGAAGCCTTTCATTTCTGCTGGAAAATAGTAAAAAGGTTTTCGCCAGTCCACTAGTGGCTATACTGTTATTATATTACTTGTTTTTAATGTGCAATATATTTTACTCGTATTTTCAGGCATCCTATGTAACAAAAGTACCAAAACCGGAGGTTCCAAAGAATCCTTTAGAGAAAGTCTATTCGGCATCTCAACAGAAAGATAATGGTATCATTTATGACAAAAAACCATTTAAAATAACTTTGGAAGCTGGCAAAACATATCACTGGTGTCTTTGCGGACGTTCCAAGAGACAGCCCTTATGCGACGGAACACACAAAGACATATTCCTTAAGGTCACGCAGAGGTATGTTACAACAATAATATATATTGGACTTTATTTACCACACTTTGAGTGGTTACAAAATTGCTTATCCCTTGGTCTGTATGTAGATAATTGGTGCCCTACATAGTGCACTGTAGTAATTATGTTGACTTCTGTTACTAAGGCGCTGAAATATCTAATAAAGTCTGAGGCAGATGAATCCAAAGACACTGAGAATGAACCTATTTCTAAGAGACCCAAGAGACAAAATATACCTTAAAAACAAAATAATTCAAAGTTAAGCAATGCTTCGTATCAGGAATCGACATAATTACATCTGTACGCCACATACACACCGTTGACCTACTTGGCAGTCAAAGGGCTAACATAATAAATACTAATAGTAAAAGCACTTGTCCAATGACTTAAATTTTGGTTGAAAGCCTGACTTTTTTAGCTAAATACTCACAAAAAAAGATAACAGCATCTGAAATCTTAACACTTTAATGCATCTCATATTAAGTGTAAACAAACACTTCTAACTTCCTTGTTTTGTTTAGATCAACTGTATTTAAAAGACTACTATGTTTATGAGATAATTGTAATAAAAGCATAAGCCAGCACCAGATTTAAACTAATTACATGAAACAAGATAGTATTGTTTCCCCTCTTTATGATATCCTTCGAAAAGACATCCCTCGGCCTATTAATATTAATTCGGTATTAACTTTAGTATATTCTAAAAATGTAAATATTCAATAAAATTTTTTATCTACTAATAATATTTATCTATAAAGTAGTTAGTCTAATATATTTGTTTGAGCTGTTCTTAAAATCACAGATTCGCATATGAAAAAAGTGATCATATTTATTTGTATTTAATTTTTTTTTCTCTAAGAATCTGTCATTTTTGTCTATACTGTGATGTTGGCAAAATGAATGCCTTAGGAGTTGGAGTCAATTAGTTTTTATAAAAAAAACTAGGTAGTATCTCATATTATAAGGTATCATTAAAAATAATACTTCACCAATTTGTTTTTATAAAAAAAAACTAGATAGTAGTATCTTATCTTATAAGGTATGATTAAAAATAATACTTCATCGCTTAATAATTGAAAATGAAAAAAACAATAATTCATAGATAGGTTTTTGCATTTCAGTTCAAAATGTTCTCTTCATAATCACAAACAAGAATTCATTTACTCCCTATGCATATTTGATTCTTCCTTATTAATATTAGGTTTAAAAATTGAAATTTGATTGAAATATTCGTAGCTCAGACAGTATAGCATTAAATAGGATAAAGTTGAAAATCAAATGTAGTGTTACTTAATCTTGGAAACTTTCTTTTTTTCAGGCCCATTAGATTCACAGTAGAAAAAACAAAGGATTATTGGCTGTGTAATTGTAAACAGACCAAGCTTAGACCTTTCTGTGATGGCACACACAAAAACAAAGATATACAAGAAGCTAATGTTAAAATTTAATTTTAAGCAGAAACAAAATATCGATTATACTCCCTTAGATAGTTTATAGGACCCACTATGTGATTAAAATTGTACAAAGATAAAAATTTGTTTCTGTAGATTTTACCCTGAAAATAAAACATGTTTTTAGTTAACATGTTTATTGCCACATCACCCATATCTGGGTGACAAGTATGCTTCATGGAGCCCAGTCACCCACGTACAGGTGATACTCTTGTTTGAAGTAATAGGATTTGAGTTGGATTTTAAAAGGAATTTTATGGTATGACCACTATTATGTAATTATAAGATGGGGAACATAAAAATACTAAAAAGATACATACAATACCTTTTATTAATTAAGCCCAAAAACTTGTCTATTTCTCATTTTAAAACAAAGTTCTTTGCAATAAATAGAATATATATTATATAATCATATTATATGAGATCTAAGAATATAACATTCAAGTTATATTGTTTATATTACTACATGTCAATTGGTAACATTACAGCACATTGAGAGTCAGTACCAATGAGAAACAAATGAATTGAGCCAGGTGAAATGTGTTATAAGATCTAAAAAAAGCATAAAGTCAGACTAATTATTGATAGGTACTACATAAATACTTTATTAATGCATACATGTATGTATGTATATACTATATTACGGTCCCCAACTTATGCCAGGATATACCAGTTCGAGGAGGCAGTCTTCTCCCGGTGATGGTCAAGGGGCGAGCTAAGGGGGTTGAGGCTGCGCCGCACGCTATCGTCACTCTAGCGCGCTGGCACCAGGAGGACGGAGCGGCCCGTCGGCGACTGCGGACTGCGATGCGGTTCGCATTTTCGTCGTCCGGTCGGCGGTGTATCGCGTTCCGACCCGGCAGGCTGATTCTGGCCCAGCGGGGTATCCCGGAACACCAGTGGCATCGCCCAGGCGGCCTGGTAGGGCCGCCGTACCGCGAAGACCGACGTCGTTGGTCGTCGACTATCGCCTCGACGACCCGTCGGTCGGGCGTCCTCAGGGTGGCGCCGCGTGTCTGGTTGTAGTGCTGACCGCGGGAACCCCCCTACTCTGACCGGGTTCTGACCCCGGACGGAGATCAGACGTCGGGTGTAAGAGTGCAGGGGAGTCGTTTAGTGGGTGGGCCCTAAAATCCTTGGGCCCGCGATCTGCTCTCAACACCTGCAGATCGTTGAGTCTCACATACCCCGCGCGCCCCTTATGCGCGGTAACCTCGTAGGTGGTTCGGCCCCGGCCCGGAAAAAAAAACAAAAGTATATACCAGTTCAAAATTCGCCACACATTCAGTTGCAGGATAATTCTTAAGATTGTAGTCTCAACAAATGTTTATTTCTACACAGTGAATACTTGCAAACCATAATTAATTGTAATGGATTTGTTACTGTTAGGCATTGCCGAACCAGTTAACTTTTCTAATCCTTTCTTTTGTGCTGTTTTACATTTTTGTACTTTTTGCTTAGAACATATTTTAAGGTCGTCGTGGCCTAAAGCATAAAACGTCCGGGGCATTCGAATCTAGCGATGCAACGGTATTCGAATCCCGCAGGCGGGTACCAATTTTTCTAATCAAATACGTATTTAACAACTGTTCACGATTGACTTCCACTGTGAAGGAATAACATCATGTAATAAACATCAAACCCGCAAAAAATATGATTTACGTACTTACTAGTGGTAGGACCTCTTGTGAGTCCGCACGGGTAGCTACCACTACCCTAGATACTTCTGCCGCAAAACAGTAATGCGTTTCGGGTTAAAGGGTGGGGCAGCTCTCGTAACTATACTGAGACCTTAGAACTTATATTTCAAGGTGCGTGGCGCATTTACGTTGTAGATGTCTATGGGCTCCAGTAACCACTTAACACCAGGTGGACCGTGAGCTCGTCCAACCATCCATATAAAAAACAAATATTATTATTATTTCATACAGAAACTTGCTCTGCAGTCATTCACAACAAACTAAATTTTTAATCATTTCACCTGAACCATACTACGAGACATTCTGGTGAGCATATTTCACATCTCCCATACCATTGTCAACAGGGCAAAGCGTGTCCTCAACAGATGACCCGAAAATATGGATAAAAAATGTGAGGAGTGCACTTTATGAAAAACCAGCACTAATGATCATGGTATCGAAGCAGCATCCGTCATTGACGACTGAGTCCTTACATTTTAAATAAAAAACAAGCGAACCAAAGTCCGTTGGAATTTCCAGGAGTATCTGAGACAAAGTGTTCTACGCCGAATCCTATCGAAGACCTTCGTAGCATTATCAAGGTTCAAAATTAGATCTATTTCTTTCAATAGGATTAGGCTACTAAATTCACAACATGAATTTGTTGATGATGTTGTCAACAACACCGATTAACATATTCGTATTTTTTTCGTCTCGAGAGCCGAACCTCTTACGAAATCTTCGCGTCTGGGCGCGCGTATGTGGGACCAGTCTGCAGATGTTAGAAGCGGACCGCGGGAATTTAGGACCCTACCCGCTAAACGACTCTCCTCGACTCGACACTCTTTCCCCCGACATCCGATTTAAGTCCGGGTTCAGAACCCGCCTGCCGGGTCGGAACGCGATATGCCGCCGACCGGGCTACTCTTCCACAGTATGATGTTTAAGTATGTATTTAAGGACCGGGAAAAATAGTAGAGATAATGGATTTCATAACAGCTGCCCGAGCTCCTCCAAAAGAGACCTAACAACTCAAGAGCAGCTGCTTCGCAAATGAATCTACTACCGGATCAGAATAGCGAATTGCTGAGAAAATCCGTCGAGAAACACAGTGGGCTGATGCATGGGTTAAGTTGCACATCGAACTCTTTGCCGAGCTTGAAGAGTACGGTTAGCAGTCCCTATGCCTATAGTCGGATTTTTAATTAGACGAAGCCAGCTGACAGTAGCTTATGTCACTTTGTGAAATAATGTTGCTATATTTAAAGTAATAGTGATGCGTTCAGTTCTCGTTCAATCACATGAATGAACAATGAGTGTGAAGAGTTAATCATTAATTTCAAACTATAAAAGAATATTATTTATATTTTACAATAAAATTGTATTAAAGTGCTCCAATATATGTTACTAGTAGTACGTAACTACAATCAGTTTTTTTATTTTCATTACCTACCTATAATTGTTATATTTTATACGTCTACAATTTCAACTATATGATGTATTAGAAATAGGACAGTCTTACAAGCTTCATCGCAATGTTTTTCTTAATGTTTAAAACACTCGATATTCAGTACAGGTAGATACTATAGGAACATAATATTTCGTCGAAAACTCGTTGGTATGTACAAAGCACGCCTAAAATTCTAACCCCGTACCCGATATCGGCAATTCGGCACACCAACTATTCACTAGACAATCGAGGCAATTTCATTAATGAGGAGTTTTTTCAATCGTTCACTTTGTCACAACACTATTTTTATTTCATAAAAAACTGACAACACAGTAAACGTCAGTTGACTTCATCTAATAAAAAATCCGACTATAGTGTTAGAGTTTAAGGCGTCTAATGCAACTGTTATTGGATCTGATGTATCTGTAAGGTCGTGTCATCTCATCTCATTTCATTTAATTTCATGCCAATTGATTAATGTTTCAAATATAACTAATCAACTTAATTTCACTCCATATTATTTTCATAAAAAATAATACAAAAGGTTAGGCTGTATGATATGATACCTCTGGCTTTCCAGTTGGAAAATAGAACTATTGTCAATTCATGTCACGTTGTCACTCTTGTCATATGTAAATTGCCCGTCGTACTTCATTGGTCGGACTCGGTAGAGTAGAAGTTTTGTACATAAAGTGCCGACGTGCGACTCTTTAGAAAAATCTCATTTCCAATTTGATCGCTTTTTTACATATTTGACTATTCAGAAATATATCTGAAGCTATAAACAAATTGGTGGTAGCGTAGTGATTTAATTTAAATTAATAAACATAATAATGGAAGGTGAAATGAAATTGTTCACGCGCGAAGAACTGAAGTCCCGGTCTACGCGTGCTGACGCCGTACTAATTATCCACAACGAAGTCTACGACGTCACAAAATTCCTCCTCGAGGTAAATTTGATTACTACCTTGCACCAAGTTATTCTGGTCTATTTATTAAATATAGTTCCAAATTTGAAATAGTATAATGGTCGAAGTATATTTTCTCGTACAGTAAATTAGGGAATGCAGGCTAGTGCTTCCGAATCTATGTAATAATATGTATAAATGTATATAAAATTCATTATAAGATGAGGAAACTGTCCACAAGTAATGCTCTTTGCAGTCTGATCGTGTAAAGTATTTCAGAATGCACTTAAATCTTTGCTTGACTCAAAAACACCATATTAATACTAGATAGGCCGTGAGCTGGTCCACCCACCTAGCAAGAAAAAAAATAACATACTTAAATTCTACAACTTTTTCCTTATGAATGTTGCAATTGCAGAATATCAGCGACTCAATATTTATCTTATCTTTAGGAATGTAATTGAATAGTTTTATAATAATTGTATTTAATAATTTGTAATACTAGTAAAGTAAAAGTATAGTATGATATCAACTGGCTAGAGTAGTTAGAGCCCCTTAAAGGCTAGAATAGTTAGTTAGTGACACAGTAACTAGAGCCTCTTAGCTTCTGGGTCATGATTTGTGGGTTCAATTCCCACATCAGGCAAACATTAATGTGACAAATAGGTTGCTTCCTTTCATGTGAATATTAAATATCTGTGTATATACAGGGTATCCCAAAAGGTAAAATATCTTGACATGAGGGGAAAGAGTTTTGTGACCAGCCAGTGGGAAAAAATTATCATTCTAAATAGAGTAGTACTAACCACTTTATAGAAAGTGGTAAAAATTAATTAGTCTGAGCCGAACCTTTTGTCACTGTGACTAGAATATTGATTTTTTCTATAAGTTTGAATACTGTTTTGGTCTTGCAAGAAGCTAAACTAGTTGTTGCAAAATGAAGTAAATATTGAATTTTTTTTTAATTTTTTTTATTGCCCTTCTATGCAGACGAGCGCACGGCCCACCTGATGGTGAGTGGTTACCGTCGCCCATGGACTCCAGCAATGCGAGGGGCAGAGCCAAGCTGCTGCCTACCACTTAATACTCTCCACAAGCCTCGTTTGAAGAAGGACATGTCATAGCCCTCGGGAAATACTGTGGAGGGGAGCTCATTCCATAGCCAGATGGTACGTGGCAAAAAAGACCTCTGGAAACGCACTGTGGATGACCGCAGTGGCTCCAAGTAGTATGGATGAACTCTACTCCGGTGACGGGCGGTGAGATGGTAAAAACGAGACGTTGGTATCATCTCGAACAATTCCTCAGAGCACTCCCCATGGAACATGCGGTACAAAATACAGAGGGAACCGAAGTCCCTCCGCACACCCATAGACTCCAAGCGATCCGTGAGAATGGGATTATCGACAATCCGAACGGCTCTCTTCTGTATGGAGTCGAATGGAAGAAGCTGGTATTTGGGAGCCCTGGCCCAGAGATGGGAGCAGTACTCCACACGAGGCCGGACTTGTGCTTTATAGAGCAAAAGTCTTTGTCCAGGCGTGAGGTACCGCTTCGCTCTGTTGAGGACTCCCAGCATTTTGGACGCCAACTTGGCTTTGCCTTCCAAATGACTCCGAAATTGGATATCGCTCGAAATGACGACCCCAAGTATCCCGATACTCCCGTAAGTTTGCAGGGACACTCCTTGGAATTGCGGCGCCATGACAAAGGGGTTCTTCTTCGCAGTGAACGCGCAAACTTGTGTCTTTATCGGGTTAAATTGAACCAAGTTCAATTCACCCCATTCGGAGACTCGCCCCAGAGAGTTCTCCACTTCAGACACAAGTTTTGATCGTCTCTCTTGCACCACGCTCCGAAAGAGACTCTGATGGCCGATATATCGCGCATCCCCCGTGCTGCCATCTGCATAGCAATGCATGCCATCAATAGACAGCATGTCATTGATATACAGGATGACAAGCGTGGGGGAGAGCACCAAACCTTGTGGAACGCCAGCGTTAATGGTCATGGTATCAGAGCAGTCACCGTCTACAACGACCGTGACGCTCCGCCCATCCAAAAAACTAGCGATCCACTTGCAGAGACCCTCGGGGATTCCGTAAGATGGTAGCTTCGATAGAAGTGCCCTATGCCAGACCCTGTCGAAGGCCTTCGCGATATCAAGGCTCACAGCAAGAGCCTCGCCTTTGCTCTCCAAGGCTTCAGCCCACCTGTGAGTAAGGTATACAAAAAGATCGCCAGCTGAGAGACCGTGACGGAAACCGTACTGTCGGTCACTGATCAGCTGGCGATCCTCCAGATACTTCAGGAGTTGTATATTTATTATTCGCTCCATCACCTTGGAAAGCAAGGAAGTTATCGCGATAGGCCTATACCTCGATGGGTCCGACCGGTCACCCTTCTTGGGGATAGGGTGGAAGTGGGCGGTCTTCCATGAAGACGGAACCCTGTTAGTGCAATAAGAGGGGCGATACAAACGCGTTAGCGCAGGCGTCAGCTCAGAGGCGCACGTTTTCAGAACCACTGCAGGGAGACGGATCGGTGCGGAAAGGGAAGAGCTCTCCCTCTCTCGCTCCGCCGCCTCCTTCTGCGAGATAATAATAATAATAATAATATTTATTCAAGCCTCTTAAAATACAAACACGTACAAGAATTCTTAACACTAGTCTAATAATATACATGGCTTTTTTATGAGGTATACAATAACAATATTCCCTGATGGTGTACTCACAGAAGTCGAGCATCGCCTTCCAGGACGCGTCGCTGCCGAGCATCATAGCCACGACGCGCGGCAGCGAGAGGTCCTCTTCTATGACCGCGACGAGGGCGGCGCGTTGCTCGTCGAATCCAGAGCAACGCGCCAATGTATGTTCCGCTGTGTCTTCCTTGTCGCGGTCCGCGCAGTGGTGGCACTGTGCCGTCGGTTCCCTTCCGGCTATCTTGAAAAGGTACCGGCCAAAACACCCATGGCCGGTCAACATCTGCGTCAGCCGGAAGGTGAGGCATCCGCGGTCGCGGCCAACCCAGTCCGCGAGAACCGGGCGGACTGCCTCGACGGTACGGAGGCCGGCCGACAGGTCCGCCAAGGGGCGGGACCACGCCTCCAGCACGGACCGCCGAGATTGGAGCCTCCGCGCTCGAACTACTCCTTCGCCAAGGCGTCCTTCCCTCCTAGAGTGGAGATCGCTACACCACCTGTAATCGGCAGCGAGCGCCTACGCCTCCAGGTCCCATGGTGGCGCCCCGGCGAGCAAGCACGCCGCCCGAAGGAGACGCCGTCTGGCCCACTCGATTTATGGACGTCCAGGAGTTGGAGCTCCCGCCTGACTGCACACTGTGTAAAGCAGATCTCAGGCAGGGAGCTATCACACCGGGGAATGTTCGGTGGTGTGGCACCCCCGTCGTCCACGGTCGAGTTCAAGGCGAAGAGTTTGACCAGAAGGTCAGCCTTCTCTTTCGCACTATGGGCCAAACTATCATCGGACTTGCGCAGTGGTGGGAGACTAGACCTGCAAAAGTTTCCTTCTGCAGCTTTGGCGAGCGACCAAAAAGCACGGCTCCTAGAGCGATAGCTATTTAGTCGCTCGCCAACTCTAGCAACGTGCTCCGACTTCGCCTTGGCAATAACCTTGTAGGACCTGGATGCGGCATTATATTTCCGCCTTTCCTCTGAGATGTTAGGATCCTGACGTCTCCTGGCATTATCCCATGCCACGTATGCGGACCGCTTGGGGTGTGCAGCATCCCTGCTGGCATTGTTATACCAGGGTCTACTGCGACCCCCAACGGGCACCTCAGAGGAGGGAATAAACAATTCCATCCCCTGGAGCACCACGTCTTTAAGACGGTCCGCACAGACGTCAGGATCAGCAGAGGAAAAGCAGAACCGCCCTTATGGGTAGGATGCGTAAAATTCACGCAATCCATCCCAATCTGCTGACATATACTTCCAAACTCTTCGATACCCGGTCGTCGTTCGACGACCAGGACGAGAGAGCGGTACAACAGCACGGATAAGACAGTGATCAGACGATCCAACTGGAGCGTCGACCACCACACTGTATCCGGCCGGATCCGTGGTCAGCAGAAGGTCCAACAAAGAAGGTTCGTGCCCCTCGATATCTGGGACAAGGGTGGGCTGTGTCACCAGCTGGGAGAAGCCGTAGGCCAAGGCGAAATCGTAGGCAGTCCGACCCGGGAGGTCAGTGGTTCTGGACCCCAACCACTCTTGGTGGTGAGCGTTAAAGTCTCCAAGGACCACCACCTCCACAGATGGGTATTTCTCAAACACGCGGTTAGTCCCCTCTTGCACATGCTCAATCAGAGCTGAACCTGCATCACTGCTGTGAGACCTTACAGGCAGGCGTAGATTTGGGTACAACCCCCGTGATCCACGCGCAGGCCCCAAAAGGGACAGGTCCCGTTGTTCGAGGCCTCGTAGACGGCGACAACAGACATCAGCCCGGACGATAAGCTAATATAAAGCGTATTAAAAGAATTGTTTGTGGCGAGTCCGTCGTATAATTTTACATTTGGCGTCCCCCTATTTCTCATGAGATGTCTGCTTTTATTTATATCACGTTTCGTGGTGATAATATGTATATGTTACATATATGTAATTAAATGAGTTAAAAAAATGAAGAACAATGGTTATGAATATGTAGTACGTAGATACTATCATATCATACGTCATACGATCGTACAATAAGCACCTGAAACAGCAATGTAGTAATGAAATTACGCTTATTGTATGTCGTAATAACCTACCTAACAGAAGATCTGTCATCTACAAGCGTTTTCGAGGTCACGTCAAGGTTCATGTGTAAACTTCGACCCGCAATGATTACGTTCGGCTTTGGCACACATTTTTAACTATAATGCCGAGTTTACATTACGAAATTAGTGTCATGCATGTTGAGCTCAGTTTCACGAAAGTAGTTTCGATATATGCGAAAGTAATTTCGTTAAAAAATTAGTGTCGCGAAATCCACAGTATCGCAGTAGCCATGGCGCCTTCAACATCAAAGCTGTAATTTGCTATATTTAATGTAGCTAAAGAAATGCTCATATACCTATAAACTTAAAAAAAGACTATCAAGAAAAAAAAGTTGGTAGATTCAAGGATGGACAAACAAGAAGGCATTTAGGTGCAATGAAATTAGTCTCTGAATTAGCAGATGAAGATCCTGAGAGTTATAAAAACTATTTTCGAATGAGTGAAGATAATTTTGATTTTTTACTGTAGGTGTTTCGGGACCCTTGTCATTGATATTCATTAATAAGATCTATATTTTTTTCTGTACTCCATCGTTGGTTTGCCATTTTCAACGCTTGAAGCGCGTCCGAACTAACAATACACACGTCCGCACAGCGCAGGCCCTTTCGCGACATTAGTTTCACGTCGCGTTTACACTATGAAATTAGTTGCATGACATTAATTTCACCAAAAAATCGCGCGGGGCACGAAACTAATTTCCATGCATGAAATTAATGCATGCATTACGAAAGTATTAAATTACACGTGAAACTGTTAGTAAAACTAATGTCACGAAATTAATTTCACGCCACTAATTTCGTAATGTAAATTCGGCTTAACTTACAATGAGTCGTGTTCGTCGAGTCGTAAGTTTTTTTTTATCTAACAGGCCAAATTAACAATAGACATAGATCTATATAATGCACCAAATTTGTTGTAATTTTTTCGCATTACAAAGCTAAAATAATGCACAAGAGATAAACCGTAATATAGTTTTAATTGTTATCTTTCTCTATCTTACCAACAGCTCTCAGTATGACGAACTGTTTATTTGATTAAATTAGCACTTGTCTACACAAAACGGTTAAAATAAATACCCATAAGTACTATAAAATGTGTAAGAGCGCCTTTTAAAGTATTTTTTGAAGATATCAAAAAATGAATTAGTTATATGTGTCGTATATCTCATATGCCTCTATTTAGCACCGATTGATATCAGCGTCTGGTTCTACAAAGAAATGGCTAAATATAGCTTGTAATATTGCTTTCCCTTGCGTAGGCATGTTCATTATTCTCTCATGGGAATCCCGCGACATAAAATTTGTATTTATTAGAATTATATAAGCAATATAGTGAAATGCGTTCGATAATAAGTAGAAAATTTTATAAAAAAACTTCATTTAAATTTACCGTTCATAGATTATCACATCAATATTCTCTCAACTGGGATTATTCCAAGTGCCATTAACTCAAGCATTAATGGAATTCCAACATAACACAGATGATCTCATTTCATCCGGCAGGGTGGCGGCCCGACGCGGAGGAATTTTTCATTTCGCTTCGTGTTTGAATGCGATAGCTTCATAGCGATGGCTGTGACCTATATTGAATAATATACCTATATACAATCAACGGGACTCACCCTCCGACTAATGACCGAAGGAATTTCATAATGGATTGGAATGGAAAACAATGGATGGCAGAAATAAACAGGACAAGCAGTACCAACTCGTGCCGACAAATCACACACCTACCCCGCCACCTGCATTAAGAAGAGGAGGAACCAGAGGTTCGGTGACGAAATTGTACTGTAGCAATATTACTGCCAAGAATGGATCACGAGGAAGTTCAAGAAGGCTGAAGTCAAATACCTAACCGACTCCAATGATTAATGAAAGCGATGTTCATTTAAGCGCTAATGCGCTTCTGTTTACCTGCTCGTTGAACATCTGAATTCTTGATTGGACCATCCAGTTACACACAAAGCCACAGCTTGAGAAACGGATGTACAGAATTCTATTTCTGTTATGAAGTATTATTTTGACGCTGTCTTTACTTGCGGATGGATTAGAAATTTAGATTCCTACATTCTCCATCATTCATCTGCATTCCTCGTGTACCAAGTTGCTTGAATGGCTAACCTAAGGAATCAAAGTCAATAGGTTTTAAATTAAAAGTAAAAGGAAGGCAACATGTGTTCCACACAGTCTAATGATTGCTGTGACATGTTCTTCTTCAGACGAGATTTTAAAACAGTTCGCAGTGTAGGCTCGAATGGCTATGCTTCTGGCAGTATTGCCATCCATGAGGACAGATAAGGCTGTATGTTTCTCCGTAATCATAATAAAACAAACTACGCAAAGAACCGTTGAAGCAGTGCTTACTGTTATCGAGATATGGTTCTGGGTGTTTTAGTACCATGTGTTTACGTTTTCAAGAACGATTTCAATACACTCGATAGGTGTTAGCGAGGCCTCTCAGGTTGAGCCCCGTGAGCTCACCTGTCCGTCCGCGCATAGTTGGAATAATCCTTTAGGCGACCAACGGTTAAGTAGGGCAAAATATATATATTGAAGTTACGATCATAAATAATACACATAAATTAGTTGTTACGATTACGGATAATTAAATAGTCTTTATTAATAAGCAATTAGCGGTTCGCGACTACTGCTTCTGATTTATCTAAGTAAACCGATTATGAAATGTGTAATCATTACGCAGTAAAAAAACAAGGTTGTTAGTATGAACGGTGTGTGTGGCAACTTCATTTCGATGTGATGAATGTGCATTATTGTTGTTGTTTTGTATTTTGTCAACGATCGCCACATTATACATTTAAATTACAAAAAATCACGTCCAAATTGAGTCACCCATTATGGATTAAACGAAAAGTAGAATAGCAAAAAGCTCAAGTAAGCCGTTTCAAGTTGCAATGACGCGCATTATATTTTACGCTTGCTGTGTCAATAAAAAAGAAGCACAAAAGAGATGATTCGTTGTACAAAAGAGATTACTTCAATTTAATATAGAGTTTGATTTACATAAGAGATCATTTTTCAGCACCCTGGCGGTGAAGAGGTACTTCTGGAGAAAGCAGGTCAAGATGCTTCCGAGCCGTTTGAGGACGTGAGCCACAGTTCTGATGCCAGGTACCTTTTGAATTTTGACACTGATACACTGATTTAGAGTATTACAAGTTTTAATTGTGTTTTTATTTATTGGATGTTTGTTTTTATTTATTTATTGCTAAATGAGTGTACGAGCTTACGGCCCACCTGGTTGTTAAGTGGTTACTGGTGCCCATAGACATCTACAACGTAAATGCGCCACCCACCTTGAGATATAAGTTCTAAGGTCTTAGTATAGATAAACGGCTGCCCCACCCTTCAAACCGAAACGCATTACTATTTCACGGCAGAAGTAGGCAAGATGGTGGTACCTACCCGTGCGGACTTACAAGGGGTCCTACCACCAGTAAAAACTGAAACTGGAATGAGCTTCAGAGAAATGAAAATCCTACCTGACAATCATGTGGCATATCAGAAACACAAAGTGTTTTGTGGTGTTTTTAGCATGCGATTGCGATCTCATGGTCTCTCATTGTGAATAGACGAGGGTAGAGGAGTACGTAGCAAAGAGTCGACAGCGGTAGACCGAAGAAGTTGCGGTTTCATATTCATATTTCCTGATTAATAACCAAACTTAGAGATTTTCATGACTTTCGTACCTCTAAAGCATTAAACAAAAAACAGTGAGTTGATTTTTCTACTGAAATTTTCCCGGCTCGTATACCTGTATCCTAAAGAACACTGCTCAACGTCGGTTACTGTAAGAGTTTTTTAACGAATTTTCACTACGAAATAGTTTACTCAACGCCTTCACTGTGTGCAAGGTCGACAACCTTAGTGTCCGCGCTTAATGCCGCGACACATTTAAGTAAAATAGTTTCTTCAGTCAGCCATTGTTCGACTAGAACCGATGCCGATTTTTAAATATAAAAAGCGGTAATTGTGTCATGATCTCTGCTCTTATCAATTGATTATAATTACAGCTTTCGAGTGTAAAAAATAAAACATACTATAAAAAATAAACGTGAACAAATTGACGTCGTGTTTATTAAAATCGTGAGGCTCTGTGCAGAATATAATCAAAGATGGGGAGGACATCGCGCTTACCTAATTCTAACAATGCAACTTCAGTTTGTATGTCTCAAGGTGGACAGTGTTTATTGTCTCCTTCAGTAACCAGCTGGTGTCGGACTATGAGCTCCTCTGCACATCAGCGGCGATAAATAAGTCATTAATATAGTTTGTAAAAACATGAGCACAGTGGACCGATCATTATGACGAACCTATCCCCAGTAGTGGATATCTTTCGATGGAGATTTCCTCTAAAGGAGAGGGTTTTATGGCAGATAATAAACGATAAGTCAAAACCGAGCAAGAGAAATATACGCTGTGAAATCAGCTTAATATTATAATGATCGATCGGCATAGATAAGTTAACGAACCTTATCGTTCGTTATCCGAATGAGGATGTTTGAGTAAATTAAATTAATAAACATGCTTGGTGCGAGTTTTTTAACGTTATCGATCGCGTAAAAGTTCACTCAAATTTGTATGTCTTTGGTACACCGCCCCTAGCGGCAAACGTAGACAAACGTTCCAACTCCATACAATTTTCAGCTAACTTTTACGCGATCGAGAACGATAAAATACTCGCACTAAACATACTTGATCACGAAAACAAAATACATATCTACTGACTCTCACAGGTAATCGAAACCGGATCCCATGGCTCAGTAGTCGCGGTCTTTTACCACTCAACTAAAATTGTCAACCATCATTAGCATCCCAGTCGTCCACTGCTGGACATAAGCCGACAACATTTGATTTGAATAAATTGACAATAAACGATATTATATGTTACTAGGTGACCCGGCGAACTTTGTTCCGCCTTAGAGCCAATAAATGAGCAGACTTTTGATTTTATCAAGGTCAATTTTTTATNCAATAAATGAGCAGACTTTTGATTTTATCAAGGTCAATTTTTTATTTGTCCCGGCATGGCTTTCTTAATGATTACCTATCTCGGCACAATGAGCTGATAGAAACTCGAAACAAATACATCAACCGGTCAACTTCAAAATTCTCTTATAATTAATCATAGACTACATTACGTTTAGCTGTCAGTTTCGTTCTGTTATTCCATATTAGTTTCATTTTGTTATACCACGTTTCATGTCACGTCCCACGGGAACGTGATAAAAAGTGTCCTATGTCCTTCTCCTGGTTCTAAGCTACCTCCCCACCAATTTCCAGCCAAATCAGTTTAGCCGTTCTTGAGTTATAAATAGTGTAACTAACACGACTTTCTTTTATATATATAGATTAGGAAACATCATTAAACATTTTCGTGAAGGCAACATCCACGAAATGATTTATAAAATGACGTAGCGATGAATTCCGCTGCGTTTTGCTGTTGAATGCGAGAGTGTATCGCCGGGTCTCGCGCGCCCGCATGCTGATATGATAGGGCAATGTGGAGCATTATGTATTTCATTTTATTCTCATTGTCAACTATCGCCACCGCCCAGTTAAATTGTCTTACAATGTTTTTGTGGCTATAACATTTATAACTTGAATAAACGCACAACACGATGACCATGAATTGCTTAAAACATTACCAACATTTTTTTGTAAAAAAAATAATGGCTCATTATTAACGTGTGATCTTGCTAATCCAAACCATCTGTAATATTCGGTAAAATATGAAGACGAGGCTAGATTGTTTACTATTAGAGACTATTTTAAATCTATTCAGAATCCAATTTTACATGACAACTTTAAGACAGATTTTGCCCTTTGTCCTGAACTTGGACTAATGACTGAATCTATACTAATATTATAAAGAGGAAAGATTTGTTTGTTTGTTTGTTTCGAATAGGCTCCGAAACTACTGGACCGATTTGAAAAATTCTTTTTCCATTAGAAGCCGACATTGTCCCTGATGAACATAGGCTACTTTTTAAAAAAAAAATATTTTATTTTTTTGGTTTCATGTGTGTTTTAATGTTTCCGAAGCGAAGCGAGGGCGGGTCGCTAGTTTTTTATATTTTACAGAATGCCTCTCAGCTCTGTGTGCTTATTGGCATATTCCTCCTCTAACTTCCATTGTTGTTTTTCTATCTTTGGTAACTCTCCCCTAGTTAAGGAAAACAGACTAATAATATAATGATTACATAAACTCTGGTGGTAGGACCTCTTGTGAGTCCGCACGGGTAGGTACCACCTCCCTGCCTATTTCTGCCGTGAAGCAGTAATGCGTTTCGGTTTGAAGGGTGGGGCAGCCGTTGTAACTATAATTGAGACCTTACAACTTATATCTCAAGGTGGGTGGCGCATTTACGTTGTAGATGTCTATGGGCCCCAGTAACCACTTAACACCAGGTGGGCTGTGAGCTCGTCCACTCATCTAAGCAATAAAAAAATAAAAAAAAAGTTTGTGTTTGTGCTAGAGTTTTATGTTTCTTTATCTCGAGTTACTCTTGGACATTGGCCCGCATTAACACAAAACAAATTGGTGAAGTTGCTTTTAATTTCAGATCGTTGATGAAGAAGTACAAGATCGGGGAGTTGGTGGAGAGCGACCGCGTGCAGACCCGAGCCGGCTTCAGCCCGCAGTGGACCAACGAGCAGGCGCAGGAGCAGGGCAAGTGCGTAATCAACTAGCGGACCCACACGCGCGCCTTGTACATAACCGTTCTATAGCTAAATAACGGGAACCCATACCGTACGAACTATAGGCTTCGTCAAACAGAACGCGTACTTAGCGCTGCGTTTTAACGTCGCGCTCTATACATGTCACACAAATTGACTAGATAAGCGCAACGCTCCTTGACGCAACGTCACGCCAAATCATAGTGCCTTTCGATAGCAGTGTGAAAATTTAAAAGTATTAAGATGTCGAGTGATTCAGATGTGGCATTGTATAAACGTGGGTATTTTCTAACTAATTCTATCAATTTTTTTTGGGCATTATCCAGTATTTTAATACACATTCACTCGGACGCTAAAATAAAATTTGTAAAAAATTACAACGCCTGACGTCAAAGCGTCGTAACGCCACGACAGAGCGTTGCGTACTGCTAGCGCTGGTGCTCTGTTTGACGGTATGTTACCATAGTAGTACAACACATCTCGGCGTCATAGCGCGCGTTCTGTTTGACGAAGCCTCTAAGGTTCACTTTGCTTAGTGTTGACCGACGCGTGCAGAGCTGCGTCTAGAGCTCCTAGTGGGGCGTCGTCGTGTATACAACAAAATCGCCTAGAAGTATGTTAACTGTTTTGCATTGAATAAAATATAGCCCGCCAGTACTTTAGACATCGAAAAAGGCTCCTTTAAACATATGCAAAATCTATAAATTTGTATAGTTTTCGTGGTAACTTGGGGGCGGACAACCGTCACCCGACACAATAGAGACTTCGCCTGTGTCTCACGGCGGGGGCGGCGCGCTCGACCTCTACTCCTTCACCCGACGCAGCGATAAGAGATGCTATAGCATTACATAAAATATGGGCTGTTTATCTTAATGGCGCCAAATAAATAAAATGATGGATACTAGAGGGTGACAATCAGTTTTGTATGTTCGTTCCTGTTATCTGGTTAGATTCGTGTCAACTCACTGCACAACTACATCGCAACATAAACATTCAATAAAGAAGGGAATTTGAATGTTGACTTTAATCGTTTTGATTATCACAACTATTAAATAAATCATTTTTATCCTTCAGGATTGCTTCAGAACAATCCGTTCCTCTTTCATTCAAGTACCCTACCCCAGTTCTCATTTCGAGAATGTCCCAGTATATTAGTGAAGTTGGCAGTTTATTTAGAGGCAATGCTGCTAGAATAGTATATTCCTATTACATTATTTTTCATATTTTCAAGTTATAATCTCATTATAAGTATTATACCTGCTCATATTAAACATTAATTAATTAATTAATAAAATAGTTATGTTTATATTATAATCAACTATGGCTGTGTCCATTTACGTAATAATACGTTTCAAGTCGAATAACTAAAAATAAAAGACTAAATTCTTCTCTCTTAGAACATTCCATTCTTCATTAATAATTGTTTTTGATTATCCAATTTTTATTAAAATATTTTTGTTGCTTGAAATCCTTGTACGGGATAATATATCTATTGGTTTTTGAAAGATTTCCGCTGATGTCGTCGGAAGTAATATAAACTTCCCGTTTCGTAAGGAATAAATCTCGAAGAAACTTTACATCCTACAGAGATATTCTCGTTTAAATGGAAAATTGGATAACCAAAACACTTTATCAGTACACCGTCATTAGAAGCACATGGCTCTGAACATTCGTACACTTACAATTATTACATAATGTAGTAAAAAAGACCATTTACAGTAAAACCCGAGGCCACAATTAAATGTTAACATTCAAATTTTCATGGATAAAATGTAGTTATAAAATTTATATATTGGTTGGATCCATGGTATGAAGTGTATTTAGAATATCGCTTATGAGATAAGTTGCTTATATGCCACGCCTAGTCTTTTCGGTGCTCATTACGTGTATATTTGATCTTTATGTATTCGTAAGTAAATGAATGTACCTAATAAAGTGTATCGCACAAATCTCATTTAGTTTCATTTCATATGCTCCTTCTCCTTGTTTTGAACGAAGATACATGTGCTTTTTCTGACTTTTCATTTTACACTCCTCATTCTTCTACAACTTATTCATTATTTTATTTTCGATTCATTACTTAGCGTCAACAAACTAGCGGGCTGCACTGATCAGAAGATCAGAAGATAAATTTGTAATTCCCATTGTTTTGCTTATAAATCGGTTAAAAATTGTATGAAATAAAAAATTAAAAGACAATGGAGCAATAAAAATTATATTCGCTTCGTTAAATGTTTTTGCCGTTAATTGTTGTTTCGCATCATTGTATAATATAATATCATAATATAAAAACTCAAGATGCACAGTCTCAAACAAAAGTAGCAATCGAATCTTCAAAGTCACCAAACACTCGGTTTTTAATACGTCAATGTTCCGCATACACAGGTCATATGTTTTTATTACAAGATGCGTCGCTACAAATTTATCTTCAACATAACCTTCAATTGAACTTTTCCGCTCAAAATAGTAACATATTCTCAGATAAATGTACATGTGAGCTGTGCGACTGTGAGCTTAGTACCAGTTTTTTAACGTTCTCGATAGCGTAAAAGTTAACTCAATTTGTATGCAGTTTGAAGAACGTCCCTAGTGGCAAAAGTTCCAACTCTATACAAGTTTTAGTTAACTTTTACACGATCGAGAACATTAAAAAACTCGCGCTAAGCACACAGAGCCTCACTCGACGCTACCGACTCGAGGATCCCAACACTTTTGACAGTTTTCGTGGTCATGGACGACTGATGTTGTTTGTCAAAACTTGTTTCACAGTTTCAAAGTCTCATGTCAAGTATGTACCAGTATAGTATTTTCTAATCCTCACTGCGCGTGACGATGTGGTCAGTCAAAAAGGGAAGACTTTGACAAAATGAACATAAACTTTCCAACTCAATACAAGACAAAATCCCAAGACATTTAAAGTGCAGTTTTGATGTTTATTTTATTAAATGTCTGTCAAATATATACGCTTTGTCGGCCAGTAGTTTTATCTCAAATTTATACTAACTGGGCAAATTCCCAACACTTCGACCCTTGGAATCATTACATCATCCCCCAGTCATCTCTACTAATTATATTCAAACAAAGATAGTTTATTTTTGATTTCTGTATTCTAGTAATTTTACTGACGATACCTACTATGTAACAACCACGTTTGTTGTAAAATGTGTTAATTATTACCTAGTCGTGCCATAAATACTGAGACAAAGAAAAAAAAAATTCCATTGCAAATAACATTTATTATTTTTACAGTGTGTTAGTTTAATACATAAATATAAAACAATTTAAAGTATAAAAAGCTTATTTGAAGTGGCCTCCATTGGCTGCAATACGGTCCTTTAAACGTTGAGGCCAGTTATCAATAGAAGCACGCACTCTTTCCATGGGAAAAAATTTCACTGCCAATCGTACGGATTGTTTTAGGGACTCCAAATTATCATGGCGTTTAGAGCAAGCTGTACTCTCTAAAACTAATCATAATCCAGCGGATTAAGATCGGGACTAGACGACGGCCAGTCTTCAGCTCTGATGAAGTCCGAAACTTTCGTTTCCAACCAAGACTGCGTAGACCGAGCTTTATGACCCGGCGCCGAGTTTTGCTGGAAGGACCATTCTTGATTATTGAACATGGTGTTGTTAAGGGGCTTCACTACCTTCTCAAGAATGGTATCTTGATACACTTGTGCCGATGTTTTGATACCTTTTTCACAAAAGTATGGCTCAGTCACTCCTTCATAACTAATAGGTACCTACCCCACCAAACCATCACTGAAGTCGGATATTGCCCACGTTGCACTCTGTCGACTAATTGGGAAGCTTCCTTAGAGCTTTGAGCATAAATACGGTCATTGTTTGTTAAAAAGTTACTCAATTGTAAAAAAATTCTCATCCGTAAACAAAAATTTTCTATGACCTCCCTTTGCGTACCGCTTCAGTAGTTGTTTCGATTTTACCACACTATTCTCTTTTAAATTATCAGTTAAGAAATGACCAGTACGTCTCTTATAGGCTGCAAGTACTAAGTCACCTTTTAAAAAACGCGACATGGTTATAGGTGCTATGTTCATCTCCCGAGATAAAATCTTTTGCTTTCGGACAGGATTTCTTCGAATTCTTTCCCTTACTGCTTTGACCACCTTTTTCGTATGAACACTACGTGGGCGGCCAGATCTTTTTCTGTAACAAACAGACGAGGTCTCATTGCACCTATTAATAGCCCGGTACACAAACATTTTACTAATACCAAGCGTATGGAGAGTTTTAAAAATTGCATTTGGCTCCACACCTACTTTGTGTAATGCAATCACAGCGATTCTGTTCTCTTTATCACCCCACTCCATTTTAATATCGCAAAATATTGTACAATGTATTGGCGCCAAACTAAGAAAATTCAATGAGCAATCATATAAAAATGACAGATTCCAAATTCAAATGTAATATTTTGTTTATTTTTAATTGTAACAGTATTTATGGCCAGACTAAGTATATATGGTTTGGTCTTAACTCAACTCGCAATTCTAAATAGGAAACTTATTAAATTCATTATATCAATTTAATCATTTGAATATATTTACTGGTGGACCTATTGTGAGTCCGCGCGGGTAGGTACCACCGCCCTGCCTATTTCTGAAGTCTGCCGTGAAGCAATAATGCGTTTCGGTCTGAAGGGTGGGGCAGCCGTTGTAACTATACTGAAATCTTAGAACTTATATATCAAGATGGATGGCACATTTACGTTGTAGATGTCTATGGACTCCAGTAACCACTTAACACCAGGTGAGCTGTGAGCTCGTCCAACCATCTAAGCAATAAAAAAACAAAATAAATAAAAAACGTGTAAACCTTAGATGAGCACAGAAGCACTACATCTTTAATTTGAGTATTTTTGTTTTTCTGGATAATTGTTCGATTGATATAATCTAATCTAATGTGCAATGTTGGCGGCAGTTGGAGCTCCTGGCTGACGCCGCTGCTGCTGGGCGTGGCGGCCACGCTGCTCTACAGGTACCTGTTTGTCTAGGCAACACGCTCGCCCGACACTCGCTACTTCACTACTTTGTATTTTTGATATGTACGATGACACGAATTTTATAAAAAAAATAGAACAGTCGTTTCTCGTTACAAAAGCGAAACTCCTATGACTACACAGAGATAACTAATTTCCATTCCGTTTAAAACTCGTATAGAATAAAATTCGATACTACTCTTTTACTTTGACTAGGCTCAAAGGAGTTTCACTTTTCTAAATGATAATTTAAAAAAAACGCGGGATCGTTGACATTGCGCTGTTAAGTTAAACTTTTTTTGTCTTATTGTCAAATATTAAAGTATTTATTTAATCTCTTGATAATAATATGATTGTAATTTAAGGTAGTTTGAACAAAGCTATCGCGATCATCAAAACCAGTTCTTAAACGATAATTTATTGTAAAATTTCATAATAGTTTAAACCTTCGTGTTGGTCGTACACGTCGAATGGCATTTCGAAGCAGTGCGAGTACAACACAAACCTTCGTTAGCATAGTTATTGTAACGCAAACGATCCCTGTGACGAGCATTTTCAATTCCATTTAAAAGTCTGGATAAAATATGTAAAGAGACCGAACGGATGTAAACCGTAGATTAAATAACAGATGTAACAAAAAGATTTTGGATAAGATCGTATTTACATTTTGTATACAAAATGCTTGGAGATTTTCGGGTACACATTTTCAGCCCTGGGCTCAAAAATGAAGGTCAATTTAATTCCGTCCCAACTCCGATGTCCCAGTTAGACCTCCGCCCCATCCTGCTCGTAGGTACAGGATGTATGCACGCCGCGAGCGCAGTGCCGACACCGGTCTGGTCCCGCGAGGCTACTCCACTCTAACAGAGCGTGTATCTTGTCTCCTCACGGTCCATTTGTTTATTGACAAACTAATAACCGCTACAATTTGACCAAAAGAGTTCGACGAGAATTGTGAGATTTTGGAAACAAATCTTTTTGTTACATTTCACATGAATATTGAACTATGTTGCAGCAAACCTAATATTCATTTTATGCATCAGTAGCTAAGCAGAGATTTGCTAACAAATTATGAACTGACTATTGGGTGCATGAATGTACTGCGGTCACGCTCTCAACTATACTTTGTATTTTTATAACGCCCTACTGATGTCACTTGAAAGCCATTTATTTATCAAATAAATAGATAGATATTTGTAAAAATAACCCTATACCTCGCTCTCAGTTGTTTTAATCATCGACACCATCAGTGTGCTTAGTGCGAGTTCCTTAACGTTATCGATAGCGTAAAAGTTAAGCCAATTTTGTATGCAGTTGGAACAGCGCCCCTAGCGGCAAACGTAAGCAAACGATCCCATTCCATACAAATATGAGCTAACTTTTACACCATCCAGAACGTTAAAAAACTCGCACTAAGCACACAGAACCGATGGAAACAGGCCTGCCACCAATTTGGTTCATGAATACAATTTTCATATTTTAATTTAGTAATTGTGTAAAATTATATATATATGTATATCTTTACGTATGTTAAGTATGCATGTAAAAAATTTTGGAAAAATCCATGCAATGTGTATGGTTAATAAACATTCAAAGGGCATCTACAAGTGTACAGTGTGCTTAGTGCGAATTTTTGATCTTCTCAATCTTCTAGACCTAGCGGCAAACGAAGAGAAACGGTTCCAACTCCATACAAATTCGAGTTAACTTTTACGCTATCGAGAACGTTAAAAAACTCGCACTAAGCACACTGCACGCGGTTGTGGCTATAGCCACCAATAGCAGATCAACATTGGATTCGAAACAAAGTCACAAACCTTCGATCAACAATAGTAACTAGATTTCGGGTCGGTGCATAAAATCCGTCTCGTCAAATAACAGCGCACTTGAAATGTGAGCTCTTATTTTGTTTAGTTCACTTCAAACACAGCCAATGTCAACCCGTCTCACAATACCGCAGTGTGTATTCAAAAGTTGCAAAAATAAGGCCCGAAAAAGCAATTTAACGGCCGGAGTATCTTACTTTCGGTAAGTACATGAAGTATAAACTATATTGTAAGCTTTAAACTTATAAATAATATTAAATTTTGAACAAAATTACCGATTTTTAACCACCGCTACAAATGTTGGCCAAGGCTCGGCCAACACATGGACAAACTTTTGCTTAACAGAACAGTAAATGCATGGAGTAGATTTGTGTTGTAATAATTTTTTAAAATTTGTTAGCAGCACTTCAAAATTAGTTGGTTAAAATTGGTTAATGCTGCTTTTGTGTCTGTTTGTTGGACTCTCATTAGATACTTAGCTTTCCATTTTTATTTTAGCTTTCCTAGCAATCACGTGTGCAGAATGGATCTCGATTGTCGCCAGAGAAACAAGAGATGACTTTTATAAGCCAGCTAAGAACTCCGCTTATTGACACTGGACATCTTTGCCTTCCGTGCTCACGGCTACTGAAATGTGGCCGAAACATTGTAATAAAAATACCACGCTTGAAACCGTTTAAACGTTGTTTTATTATGTGCACTGGTCGCGAAAACTTAAAAATATATATTACACAAAAACGTAACGCTAATAAAATAATAAGTAATGTATAGATACTAACAAACATACATTTCCAAAACATAAAAAGTAAACAACTAAACTTTTACTTTAATTCATTAATAAATTATTTTAGTGTTAAGCGCGACTCCCTTACCTCCTGTAGTAAATAGAAATCGGCATTTCAAGAAGCAAAAATAAATAAAGCAAAACGATGTTAGTTCTCAGAGCAATTAAGGGAAAAGTTACTTTATTTGTTGCACCTTAAGATTGATTTAACATTAAAAGTTGTTTAAAATATGTCTTTTTATTGGTAAGTGACAGGAGTAATTTATTGCTTTGCTCGTTTTATGTGACGAATGATCGTAAGTATTAGATAATGTTTTGGAGATTTGTGACTTTATTACTAGGTGCCATAGTTGTTATTAGTTTGAACGTAAAAGTGTTTCAAAACTTTTTTCTCCGTTTGTTAGTAAACGAATGTAGCTATATAAGTATATATTCACGCGGACAGTTTTTGCTTTAATTTTGTACGTATCCCTTTATCTAGTTACTATTGTTGATCGAAGTCACAAACGTATCTATTGCACATTCCGAAATGCCGATTATTACGATTTGATTATATTTTTAATATTTTTACAAGTTTTCAAGCCGATATTGCCTTATTGCTATGTAGCTTAAGCTAAGATCCGGTTTAACTTTTAACCCATACCTTTAGACAATAGTAGGGGAGCCCACGATGCTAAATGGAGACTTATTCGACCGTCAAGATACCTATTGGGTTGTAAAGCTTAGATAATAAAAAGAAAAAAACTGTTATTTAATGTATACCTTTTGATCGGTCAGATTTTCTAAGAGGATGTTAAGTGAACCTAAAAGCTCTCAAAAACCTGACGATTTGGATGTTACGCAAACTCGAGGCTATTATTAAAATGTGCAAAAAATTCGCCATTTTGAAATACTCAAGCGCATCAGATTTTTATATATATATATGGTTCATCTTTATGTCCTAGACGTGCTGCCTCTTAATCTCACGATAATTTGGACTAATTCGCTTAATATGACGATTAAACAAAACATATTTATACCTACATGAAAAGCTCCGGAATTGCATACAAATAAAAAGAATACTTGTATTTATAACATAAAAAAGGAATACGGACGCCGGAACGCAGTACGCGACTGCACGCATTAAACTTTACGAATCTTTGGGAAATCGTCAGATTATATATTTTTCGATAACCTTGAATTATTATATGACGTAACCCTCCCCTTTCTTTACGTCACTCAAATTGTCGGATTAATGAAATAGGTATACACTTATTAGCATATAATGTTCTCGGCCTATCTTAATCTGACGATCTGACTGATCGAGAATTTCTTATGATCAATTTTCTTTTACTAAGCTGATCCTTTATCCTTGACGGGCGGCTATATATATGGGGCTCATATTTGGTGGAGGTCC
Source organism: Bombyx mandarina (assembly GCF_003987935.1). Next base: position 877,778 of record NW_021011565.1, read on the forward strand.
TTAACTGGGTACAAGGTACCGCCCTGTATCTGCCGCACTTTAGTAAGTCCCGAAATTACGCACGGAATCCCCTATTACAAGCGATTCGCGTGACTTACAGACGGCTCGCCTTGTTACCAGCTTCTAACATTCAATAGGTTAATTTGGGGAGGGGGGTTGTAATATTTATGATTAAGCAAAACATTACATACATTTTATAACAGAAGAACCGTGATGCTTAAAATAGTAAGAAATTTTACTGTTTATGTGGATAAGGGTATTAGAAATAGAATATAGGTGCTGATTTTGATGTTTAGTTACTAAGCAAAGTTTTGTGTTCATGTTTATGGGTGAACCTCAGATTTCAGGTTAGATTTGACGTGAGCACTACCAAAATTTTATTATTAAAAATGTGAAAATGTTTCCTTAAGTTTCAATTGGTTGTTGGTAACACATTTAATAAAAAACAGCAGTTTTTTATATAATCTATTTATTTTTACTACTTTTATTTTAACCTTGCACAAAAAATAAGTAAATTTTAATATTCCCTCTATTCAAAACCACATAAGAATAAGAACCGATGTCCATTGAAAAAACTCGAATAGAAGAAATGAAAGAAATGAAAAGAATGAATAGAAGTCGTCGTGGTCTAACGGATAAGACGTCCGGTGCATTCGCGTTGAGCGCGATGCACCAGTGTTCGAATCCCGCAGGCGGGTACCAATTTTTCTAATGAAATACGTACTCAATAAATGTTCACGATTGACTTCCACGGTGAAGGAATAACATCGTGTAATAAAAGTGAAACCCGCAAAATTATAATTTGCGTAATTACTGGTGGTAGGACCTGTTGTGAGTCCGCGCGGGTAGGTACCACCGCCCTGTCTATTTCTGCCGTGAAGCAGTAATGCGTTTCGGTTTGAAGGGTGGGGCAGCCGTTGTAACTATACTGAGACCTTACAACTTATATCTCAAGGTGGGTGGCGCATTTACGTTGTAGATGTCTATGGGCTCCAGTAACCACTTAACACCAGGTGGGCTGTGAGCTCGNAAAAAAAAAAAAAAAAACAAAAAAAAAAAAAAAAAAAAAAAAAAAAAAAAAAAAAAAAAAAAAAAAAAAAAAAAAAAACTAAGAATTATTTCCTGGTATTATTTCCGAAATGTGTTATAAACAGACATTAAATGTTTATTTCATTCATTATCATCGAAGCGACGATTCACAAAATAAAAACAATGTTAAAGAAGTGGAAAATAATATTTTTTATTATATACATATTATTATATGCATTTCAATTAACAGATGTGCGTCGGCTAAATGTTATACACATGAGTTATATTACTCCGACTACATGGGTAAATTTAATAAACATTGTTTTTGTTACTGAAACATAAACAAGTTGAATTCGTATGATGCCATACGACTGTGCACAAAACAATCTTTATTCTTCGAAATTATGAACGTCTCATATTATTTTTAAACATCTAAATGCGATATTTGTTGTTTAATATGTGTGTAACTAGCTGCTGTACACAAGATAAAAATAAATAAAATTAATTAAGTTCGAGATCAAAAACAAGACGAGCGCAGCTTTCAGCGTTGGACATCTAAAATTTAGCTTACAAAATAGGCTGCCAGCGTTCGGCCCGTCAGTCTGCTCGTACACATTCAGCACAACCAGACATAACAGTCAACCCTCCAACACGAGCAACTAATATTACTTTGCGGATTAAACCAATTATTTATCTAAAAATACTATTCATTTCAGTCCAACCCTAATCCGTACTAAGGTCCAGGGTCATTAATAAATAATGTTTCTGGTTTGTTTTTTTCTTGCAATTTTATTTTGACACATAAACATGGTTCTATTATGTAACTTTAATTTTTTTATTATTAAATTATTTAATTACAATAACAACATGTCTGTTCATTAATATATTATAAAGGTAAGTCTCTCCTATAGTTCTATGAAGATATTTTAACTATAACAGGATACACAGATTTCAGAACCTTCTGACCTGAAATAAAATAAAACAATGATAATATTACTGAAACATGAGGTGGGATGTNTGGTTCTATGATGTAACTTTAATTTTTTTATTATTAAATTATTTAATTACAATAACAACATGTCTGTTCATTAATATATTATAAAGGTAAGTCTCTCCTATAGTTCTATGAAGATATTTTAACTATAACAGGATACACAGATTTCAGAACCTTCTGACCTGAAATAAAATAAAACAATGATAATATTACTGAAACATGAGGTGGGATGTATACTTGTAATATGCAAGTCGGTCCTGTGCCTGTCTTGCTGGCTGGGGCCGTCCTGGAAGCCAACAGCTGCATGCCTGGACAACAGATGGTACCGCCGTTAATGTTAGTCCAGCAATAAACATAATACCATATTGACATCTGAAGTCGACGTGGCCTAAAGGATAAAAAGTCGGGTGCATTCGTGTTGAGAGATGCACCGGTGTTCGAATCTCAGGCGGGTACCAATTTTTCTAATGAAATACGTACTCAACAACTGTTCACGATTACTTCCACAGTGAAGGAATAACATCGAATAATAAAAATTAAACCCGCAAAATTATAATTTGCGTAATTACTGGTAGGACTTCTAGTAAGTCTACACAGGTAGGTACCACCACCCCGCCTATTTCTGCCGTGAAGCAGTAATGCGTTTCGTTTTAAAGGGTGGGGCAGCAGTCACTATACTGAGGTGAGGTACTCAAGGTGGGTGGCGCATTTACGTTGTAGATGTCTATGAGCTGAATTATTTTCTTGTACGATATTTTTCCAAATTATAAAATTAAAATGGCTCTCCTGTAAACTAGCAAAAATGTCACTTAAACCTTATAGCCTTTCACCCTCAATATATTTGGACAATTTAATATTGCAACATGTTTACTGTACTTAGACATGTTTACTTCAATATTAGTTTCATCAAGCTGACTAATTAATTACTGACAGTCAAATAAAGCACACAACCATTTCATTAACATGCAGTACAATTAAATCATTTCAAGATGGCAGTAATCCACAGACTCGAGAAACTGCTTAATAACAGATGGAAGAACCCCCCCCCTATAATATATATTCTAATAATATATCTTACCCTACAAACAAGCATTTGTTACAGTAAACCTGCTCACAACCAGCGCAGGTGTGGAGACATGAATCACATAGTACAAATTCACAATATGCACACTTGGTCTCTGATGTAACACCGCAATGACAGTTTTTTCTTATTGATTGGGTCTCTATCTGCAATGAGATATATATATTCTTAAATTATTTAATGAGTTGAAACTATTTTGGGACTTTATTTTTATTGATGTTGCGGTCAAGTATTTTATTTGTGATTATCTTTGATGTCACAATTCCCAAGTATAACCAGGATTTTATTGATTGGGACTAGGAGGCTATATCAGTAAAGGTTAAATATGTTGCTTTAAAGTGGGGGTTGAACTTTACGATTTCACTGCATTTTATCATTTGCTTAAAGCATTAGTTTCAAGAGAGGGATGTAGGCGATTCATGTTGAGGTTGCCAGTAGCTTACACAATGTACATAATGGATTACAAGATCAGTCTGGAAATATGGGTAATTAATATGATACTTATCTGTAATAAAAGAATATGGGCAAGTATGCACTGAGTCAACACTCAAATCTTTACTTTTTAGACCCTGTTCTTTCATATAGGTAGGTTCATACAAAGGCATGAATTGTTTACAAAAAAACAAAAAGCAATTTGAAATAACATTAATAAATGATGTTGAGTGAGATTCCCAGTCCATAATAATGTTAATTACTGGTTAAACCCTTTCGCTACAGCAGTGTGAACTGTCGGAGTGACACTGCTGAACAGGCTACCATACCCCCGGTAGCAGTACTGTATGGAGCACTCCTCCAGAAAGTGTGCATCTTGTGCTTAGCTAAATTCTGTGTGTAATTAGGTAATTACACACAGAATTTACATTACCTAATTATACTAAGATTTTTTGTTACATTGTAATTTTGTACAATATAAACACTTTCATTTTCAAATAGAATACAGAAGAAACTTGTTTTATATACAAACAACAACAAAAAAATATATATATTTTCAAATATTTGTGTTTGTATAACTTTGTGTTAAAAATATACAGTTAAATAACAGTTAAATATTAGCCACTATCAGCTTGAAGGAGACTAGAGTGATTCTTGCCCAGATTGCTTAAAAAATAATTGCAAACAAACTAGAACATGAGATAAGTGTGATTGATGTGCAATGTGAGTGAAAATAGAAACATCGTAAGGCTCATGGTCAAATGGTATCACGCTGACAACGATATAGCCTACTCCCATACACACAGGTCATCACGCAAATGTCCATAGGTGCAAATGGGTTAATATTGTATAAAACACATAAGATAATATAAAGTTTTACAGAAAGACTTTAAGTTATGTAGCATAGTTACCAGACAACCAGAATGTAGTAGATTGCCATCTTTGCCGATAAATAATTGTTTTTTTTTGTCTTTTCTCACTTTACTATCCTGCAAGTTGTTGTTGGTTTCAGTAGTTGTACCCTTTTTGGCGCCATTAAATAACATTTGTAGGGTTTTTTCTGAAAATGAGAATATTAACTTAGATCGCGTGTACCAGTTAGAAATTAAATAGTTAAGGGTTTTTTTACCATAAACTTTCTTCAGTCGTTTTTCATTGTCTGTGCTGTGTTTATCGTACTTTTTTAAACTAACATGAATTTTACTTTGCGGAAGAAAATCATCGATAAAAGGGTTCGTTCGTTTTGTCATGTTGACGAAATTATTTATAGTTGATAGCTTGACATGTTAAGATCACTAGATACACTCATAACTTTTTATTCAAATAACTCTGCATAATAGACTTGATGTGTATGATACCGTATTGTAGCGATGAATGTACGTTTTTATTAATCTTATTGCAATAACTGTGCAATAACTGCATAACAGGTAACAATCAATCATCAAATAAAAACAGGACCAAATATATTAAGTGTATAATCTATGAACAGGACATAGATTTTGATGTTTGCTTGAATTAATTGAATATTTTAACATTTTGTAATAACAGAGTTTTTGGCCCGGTTATAAGACCTTTAAGCCAAGTCTGCGTTTGCTTTAATTCTGTTTTGTAAAAATGATATGAGGCGAAATGAGGAGAAGTTGATTAATTTGAGACTTTAAGTACCTAATTAAGATGAAATTAAATGAAACAATGGTGGTGGTTATTTATTGAGAATTTTACAGTGGACTTTTTTTTATTGCTTAGATGGGTGGACGAGCTCACAGCCCACCTGGTGTTAAGTGGTTACTGTAGCCCATAGACATGTAAAACGTAAATGCGCCACCCACCTTCAGATATAAGTTCTAAGGTCTCAAGTATAGTTACTTTTTGGCCGCATTTAGGTATGAGCTTTCACAGATGTTCAACAGTTAATAAAGGTGTTGCTAACACTGGCCCTAGCAAGAGCAGCTCTTCAGCTCTTCGTAGAATCTCCCACCGGATCAGAAACTCGACCTACTGAGAAGATCCGGCGAGAAACTCAGTGGACAAAGTATTTTGAATTTTTTCTTTTTTGTACCATTATTATATAATACATTCAAGCTTCAAGAACACTAAATTAATGAATTAAGCAATTCACACTACTTCACTTGCCGCGTTTCCGCCAAAGAGTCCTTCGACTTTTTAATCCACAATGTCTAAGGTCTGATTAATTAAAAGTTGTTAAAAAAAACTACTCACGTCAACCAAACATTTAGGAGGCTATTTAATCCCTGGCTCGATGACGCAGTTCCAATGGGTACTGTTTGAAGCGTGCTTGGTCAGCGCTTGTACCAACTGGAAAGTGGACCACTTTACCAAAAAGAAAAATATCTGTCCTAACGCATTCGTCTCACCAAACAACCGAAGGATCACTTACATAAAATGAAGGCGATAAGTCCAAAAACTATAGCTTAGAATGAGGCCGAGGTACTAAAATTTTTCCTATATTTGTCGTATCCCTTTAGTCATGGTCGCCATTATTGCTGTGGGCAGAGGCTATGCGCCTCACAAGCAATCGCCACTTTTCCTCTATTTTACCTATTTATTTATTTTATTTTTTATTTTCCCTCTATTTTAATTGGTTCAATTGCAGGATGTATCGAACTACGACGCGCGCAGCAATCATCTCTTGGTCATCATCCTATGACACACACTCGATTCCTAGTCTTCTAATCCTGCCAAAGGCCTCTCCAGGTAGAATAACCATTTACTTCAGGATTTGAACCTTACCACGCTCATTACATTAGATACAGATCAAATGTCTTCGTTGGAAAACATATGCATCTTTCTTCAATCTACTTTATGTTTAACTATCTTCTCAAATCACTCTGAGCGAGCTGCATCCCAGATCCAGATAACGGAGCAACGAATACCTAGCCACTATTGCTCCAAACATATCATTCTGGATCTTCGACCAATAATAGTACTATTATTGATCGAAGTTCTGGATTCCTTCTTGGTGCTTTTAGGAATTTCAAGCAACGGTTACCATTTTCAGAAATCAACGTGCAACTTGACCCAGAAATACAACAAACAATGTTTTCTGCCAGGTCTTCTGAGTAGGTCGTGATTCTATCCAGTGGTAAATTTGCGAAGCGCTGCTTTTGTATGGGCAGATTTTAGCCAATTCATGCAGGCTGAGCCCCGTGAGCTCGCTCACCAAACAAGGCGAAGCCAGAATAGTCTCTCGAAACTACTGCTATCTGCAGCTGGGCAAAATATATCCGTCTGACTTGCCCTAAGCCCTGTTGACATTTATTGATGTGGCATAGGTATCCTTTCAAGAATGCATGACAGTAATAATGACAATCCATGACATTCATGATTATAATTTCGTAAGAATGGCTACACTGCCAACAGGGCACCTTCGATCGATGGGCTGCTGTCAACAAATTATGTGAAAAATATTCCCAAAATAAATCGTTTAGAGAAACGACGGTAACTTTCCTTGTATTTCCTTAACAACATCCTGATTAATGCGATTGAAAGTGCCAGTTAAATCCGATCATATATCGAAAACTGATAGTGAAAGTTCTGTTGTGTTGGTTTCGGTTTGTTGATAGTGACGGGGCTGGTTTCTAAAACATATGTCCGTGGCTTCCTAGCGAATGTTACGTAAGGCGTGATAGTGCGCGGTATGTCGTGGATGAAGCAGCGACAGGGCGCGCCTGTCCCGCCGCCCGCCTCTGACCAGCACCAGTATGTGCCTCACGGGCAAGCGAGCAGCGCACAGGTTAGTTCCGTTGTAAACAATGACGTGGAAACGCATAACATCTCACTCACTCGCTCGTAGAACTGTGAAAGATCTTAATACCATATCTAGGTTTATGAAACGAAATTAGAATTATTGATAAATATGTTGATTTTTGGCTTTACATAAAAAATTAATTTTCTATGTTTAACGACCACCACTTTCTATTAAATACTATATGAATACAGCGTATACTTGAACATATGGCTTCACTGCCTATGAACTTGTAACATATTATTATTATGTATCATGATATAATTATAGTACTGTTAGTTGGTAAAAAATCTAGCAGATTGTAATCTGGTCTTAAATTGTGAACACCCAGAATAATTTGCAATTTTATAACAATTATACTTCCCTATGTTTTAAACTTATAATGTTTATCTGTGATTGGTTAAATAAGCTGTATAATTTTCCATCATTCCTTGCTGTGATCTTGTGAGTAAAAGAAAAAATTAAATACTTAATGGTGCTGAATAAGGGTTGGATTGGTGATTAGTTAAAATTGACCTCAGAGCTACAAAAGCTATAAAAAATGTAAGTTAGAATGTGTAATTGGGTAGAAGTAAGGAGTACCGTCTGTATTTTAAAAAGCGTTCAGTAAAAGGAAGGCCATCACACTATGGCTATGTTCCAATATGCACTGATAGCACTGTAAGGTGTCAATTTAGTAATGTATACTTATTAGTAATATTGTTTTTCAAGCAATTTAATGTATACGAACATTACTGAAATGAGGTTATGCAGGCAAAAGCGATCACTTGATCACTGAGAGCACCTTACTTCTAAAACACCTGCAGTGCTTACAGTAGAAAAATGGCAATGATTTATGATGTCAATTATTTCCCTAAGATACTGCGACTGTATATTGTCAGTTCTTAAGGACTTATTCAATTAATTGAATGAATTTCTACCCAGTAAGAACACTGAATAGTGCTCGCAGTGTATATCGGAACATAGTATTTACTGAAATCCAGCACACTTCACTCTGTTCAAAACTGATATATTCATACCATTTCCACTTCCTACATTCTATTGCTGTTTTGGTGAGTCTTCGAACAATAACTTGCTGTTTACAGATAGATACTTTATCATTTTGTCCTCTATACAAGATGGTACTCCTTAGTTCTATCCTAGTTACTACTACTCCTTAGTTCTATCTATTATTCTTAGTAAAAAAACTTATTATCATTAGCAAAAAATAAACAAAAAGGTAATGCTACCTAATACCTGTAATTCAAAAGGTCACCCTTTCCTACAACTTTAGATGTAATAGATGTAGTAAGCATAGAAATGTAACAATAAGTAACACATACCTACTAAAAATATTGTGTGAATTATTTATGGTAAGAACATTGAAATTCATTATTTTCAACTTAGATGTCATGTAACATGCTTATAGAATATCAAAGTAATCTCTACCACTAGTTAAAAAATAAGCTTAAAACTCACATATTTATTGCGTTGTAGTTTATACTGGATATTTTATAATATAATTAATGTGAGTTTTAAATGTATAAAAATGATATAAAAACCAAATATAAAACAATTTACTGCACCATTGCCAGAGCAAAACTTGAATGTCCCATCACACAAAATATGTCCTTAATTTTGAAGTTAAGCAAGATGACAAGGTGACATTAATGCTTAATGTATTTGCTGGTTAAGCGATTTTAGCTTGACAGCAGTAGCCTTAGCTCATGTAAGCTTTGCTTTATATTCAAGAGTTTAATTTGTTTACAGACCCATGGAAATCAGCAGAATATGTATCAAGGATATCAAAATCCACCTGGAAATCCACAGCAACAGTACTGGCCTGGGCAGCAACAGCCACTGCCACAACAGCAGCAGCAATACAACCAGTATGCTCAGGTGTACCAGCAGGACTATCAGACCAACGCCAACCAGTTTTACCCTCCGCAAAACCAATACAATCAGAACTACAATCAGTTCAACTCACAGCAGGGCTACCAGCAAAATTACTATCCTGACCAACAAGTACAACCACAGAGCTACCCTCAGAAAAATACTGATGGATGGGAGGATAATTGGGATTGGGGGTGGGATGAGGCTTCAAAGCAAGCTCAAAAGCAAAATGTGGCAGCTCAACAGAATCTAGCACAACAACAACAACAACAACAACAACAACAACAACAGCCACCACCACCTACCTTCCATAATGCTAATGTGATTGAGGAAAGTTTTGCAACAAACGATACTTGGAACTGGACAGTTGAAGAAAAAAAAGAAGCACAAGAAAAAAAAGATGCCCAACAGCGTGCGGCTAGAGTAGATAACCAAAATTTTCATCCATCCACAGCACATGTACCAGAGCACAATGTAGCTCTCAAACCTTTAGGGGACAGTAGTGCGCCTGATGTAGAATTTGGTGATGAAGTAATAAGACTTAGTGATAAAGATGCAGTAAAAGAAAGATTACCAAATCTAGAATTAGGCAATAGATTCAAATTAGATAATTTAACTCCTCAATGGTCAATAGAGTCACAAATGTCCCAAGATTCTAGTGACGGACCTCATACTCATTCTGAGGGAACATTTAGGAGTGAAAATCAATCTAGAAGTTCAAATAAAAGTAGCCCGGGCCTAACCACAGAAAACTCTAACTTTAATTACTCATTCTCCGGGATTGAGGGACATCCTCAGTGGTCTATATCTGGTGAACCAACTCCACCAGATAGTACACAAAGTAATAGTAGAAAAGGAAGTGAAGATCGAATTGTAAAGTCTATGCAAGAAATGAGTCTAGGTAATCATGAAAATCCTGGTGTTGACCAAAAGACCCATGCTACATATGATAATTTTCCAGTTCTGCAACCTCCTGCTACAGTGTTGCCTGCAGAGTCGAATTCGGCACATCAGCATACACAGTCTGAAGCGATGCCACCCCCTCCTCCTGTTTCAACTAATTTACCTCCTCAGCCTACACTTATAAATTTCCCCCCTCCTTTAGCATCTACCAATTTGCCCCCCCCTTCATCAACAATTACTCTTCCTCGACCACCTTCATCCTCCAGCATGCAGCCTCGGCCGCCTTCAGCAAGCTCATTACCACGCCCTTCATCCTCGGCCTCATCAACTGCTTCAGTTCCTTCAGCAAATATTTCTGGAATTCTATTACCTCCTCCGCCTCAGTTAAGTTTAGTTTCAAATTCTAATAATTCTATGACACCTCCTATATCTTCACAACCTCCACCTAATTTGCCTCTACCGACTTCTTCGGCTAACCCGTTTAAAAACGCTGGTCCGTTTTCCCATAAATCAATGACCAAACCACCAAGTGGACCACCTGTACAATTTACATCTCAACCATCAAACACTGTTCTGACATCACCATCGGTAGTAAACAAATTATCGCAGCAAAGAACTCCAATAGGCTTTGAGGCCAACTTAGAGACTACTCCAGACAATTCCGAGAGACCTGATCAACCACAAATGTCTGCATTTAGGGCTACGCCAGCGTCACAACACGTTCCTGAAAATATGGAGGTTGCCCCTCGCAGTGATAGAAATAAATATTTACAAACAGCGCATCTTTCTAGTGGTGATTATGGAGAGAACACAGATTTTAGTGGAAATGCACCACCACCCGGACTGAGGAGGATGGTCGTGGGGCAACAGGAATCTGAATACAGCCAAAACTTGAACATTTCTGGTGAAGAGCCTCCACCATCTTTTGCCCGAATGGTCCCAGGGCAACAGAATGAAGCCGAAAACGCTTACAATCCACCAGGAGAAAATTACATGGATCGTCACGGCGATGGCCAGCCGACTGACAATAGCAGTCGCCCTTACAGACAGGCAGACGGTCAGCAAACTCCTGATAATTACACACAGCCTCCTACTAGCAGAGCAAACGAAAGAAGACCAATTGGCTTGGATAGAATGGTTCCAGGCGAGCCAAGCAACGACCAGTATCAAGCTGGCAATTATCCTCAATATCAGGGAACAAACTACGCAGTTAGCGAACAAAGGATCGTCACTGGCTTCGATCACGATTTTCAGTTACGCTTAGACGCTGGGCCTTCAGATATTAGAGAACAAAATGTTGACGGATCCGATTATTCTGAACAGGCGCTCAGAACACAGCCGAGGAACGTAATAGGCGCTCGAGAAAGCAACGACATGCCACCGGAATACGGAGCTCCACCTGAAGAACAACAGAGGGAAGTCACAATGGAAGGAGAAAATTTACAGGATCTGAGCGTGATATCCTCAACGGAAATGACATTCTCGCGGGAACAGATTCTCGACGGAGCCGACACTACACTGACCGAGGCTGCGTTGGACAGAAACACTGACGCTTCAGATTCTATCAACCATCCGACGACCAGTTCTAGACGGCAATCCTTAACCAGAGTCACGTCAGGAGAAGATTCTGAAAGAGATAGGACGTACAAAACCTCTCCAAGGAAAGACAAACACAAGCCTTCCAGGGAAAGGGACAAGGAAAAGGACAGCTATAGTCGCGATAGGAAGTACGAAAAAGAAGACCGGAGAGATAAGAGCCGCAGAGACAAGGACCGCAGAGAGCGCGACGACAGCCCCGAGACCAGGAGGCACCGGCGCAGCGCCCGCAGCCGCCGCTACGAGACCGAGGACACCGACCACTACAGCGACCGGGAGCGCGAGCGGAGGTAACTCCCTCTCTCACGCACTCTAACCAAATACAACAACGAGAACCATCAGCGTCTCACTCTCTTGATTAGGTTCCAATTATTTAATAAAAATAAAATATATCGAAATTTACAGTATGTAGAGCAGAAAGCTAGGGACGCACCTATAACAGAGATTTCAACTCGGAGATATTTAAAGCGGCTTTGGGTAAGTCGTTATTTCAGTGCAATTTGAAACTTTTACCTCATGCTTTAAGGTGAGCAGTATAGCTCGCCCTGTGTGACACTGCATACACTGCAGTCGCGAGTTGGCACTGAAAAGTTACTAACCTAATAGACACAGCCCACTGAGTTTCTCGCAGGATTTTCTCAGTGAGTCGCGATTCCGATCCGATGGTAGATTCTGCGAAGCACAGCTCTTGCTAGGGCTAGTGTTAGTAAATTCTCTTAGACTGAACCCTACCGTCACCTACCCATCCGGGCGTAACTGGAACCGCCCCCTAGGCTAACAGTGCAGACGTAAGGGAAAAGAAATGAAAAGTCAAACTAACAAAATAATTCTGGACGTTTCGTCACGTGCCTTCAACAGACGCAGGGAGGGCTCGTACACGTCGCGCCCTCCCCGCTCCGAGGACAAGGAGCGCGAGAGGTCGCGCCGCCACAACGCGTCGGAGCGAGACAGGAGACACGAGGACGAGTGGGACAGCAGACACCGCTCCGACCGCCACCGCCGCTACCGCGACATCGACCCCACCAAGAAGTACGGCAGCCTCAGGAGGCGCGACGACGACAGGAGGAGAGGTTCGTTCGACGTGACACATACACTCACACGGCTAGCCTCCAATGGGCATATTGTATTTAATATGTAGAGTATCTATAAATCCCCTCAGACAGACCACCAAATCGCTCCACGGATCTTTCCTTTTTACTGGTCTCAAAGTCTGAGTATTTTCAGCACTCTACTTACATGCATACATAAATACACCCAAATTTACCTTTCTACTAAAGTCCCGGCTAGTATGTAACTTTATCTATATCTATCGTACGTATCTATACAGATCTACATATTATGTATACATTTGTTTTCCAGTTGTGACGTTCTCGAGCGATGCAAACGATAACGATAGTGGTAGGAGAGAAGGTACAGAGCACACGCTTACTGTCATCACAATAACTGAATAGAGTTGTAACGAAGCTTTGTTTTGTAAGATCGATAACATTTATTTTAAACTCGATATTTTAGTATGATTTCGAAAATAAAATCATGTATATAATTTTGAAATATACATATATTTGTAATTCCAACGTAAACCGCAGGACTGGACCACGGCTCGCCTGTCAGTAAACAGTCACAGTGTCTTATCTATCGTGTCATCTGATTAACGCGAACAAACTATTATCAAGTAACATTCATTTTGACGAGATCATCGGAGTAGTCATTTTCTATAATAATTCTATTTCCCTTACCGTTTCGTGGGTCGTCTGACCCTATCTAGCTTTGATTGGTAAATCAGGTAAGAAGTACAATTAGAGATATATTTGCAAAATAAGATGAAAATCATATTAACGGTAGCGGTCATCATATAGCCCGACCATACTGACACTAGAATGGAGCACGACTTTAATCGAGCAAACACTATTACGGAAAAATCGATTATTCACTAACTTAAGCTTCGATACATCTCTATACACAACTATCGACACATCCACTGTAATATATGTATGGCATGTCACATGAGCATGGAAATGTGTGAGGCGTTTTTCTTTACTTCGATAACAATATCATATGATAATGTTAATAAGAAGCCTAAAATAAACCAGAGGGAAACATAAATGGGATGAAATTGAAATTGAATTAATATCGGTTTTTTCTCATCAGCGAAATGAAAATACATGAACCTATACTGTTTAAACAATTACTAGTTTAACATTTGATATGTTTATAGTCTCTTTTTGGCTCGCTTCTAATAGTTGAAAACTTACGAGGACGACTTCCTGTGCGATTTTAATGGTATATCTCATCTGGCACGGCCTTCAATCAAATACTCACCGAGAAACTTTTTAAGAATATTTACTACGGATGCTCACACCACATCGTGCTAAAAGCACTCGTTTTTTTTTTCATTACTCAGTTTATTCTATGTAGGAGCTGTAATTATCATTTTTTCAGTCAAATGCACATACTTTCCAAATTTCCTGTTTTTAGTTACAGACAGTAGAACCCGAGTAAAATGGTTGTGACACACAGACCGACGGAATTACGCGACGAAATTAAAAAGCGCTTCCATTGGGATTTCCGTTGACTAGGGAAATCTGAAAACATTTAACCCCATCACCCCCATATTATTTATGCATGTAATTACGGAATTCACGGATCTTTGTTTTGTGAGTGGTTTCAAATCTTTAGAAACATTGTAATTGCCATTACTGCGGTACTATCAATCATAGTAGAGCCCAAATGACCAAGCTATAGCTATTGAGATGACCTCATGCCTCAATATTGTGAAGTGAGCTCTTCTATGTGCAAATAAAGATACTATGATGCTGCGAATCTTTCTGCTAAGTACAAATAGAAATCAGTAAAGATTTTTCTTTCTTAATAATGCATTTATTACTTTTGCGAGTTATAAATATCCGTTATTGCAACGTTTATGACCTTAAAAGATAGTATTGTAAGTCGATGCTTTCTGTGTCATATTAAAATACGCAAAACATTTAATAGGGTGTTATGAAATAAACCTCCACATGACACCATAAGCTCACGCAGCACAAATTCCGCTAAGCGATTACGAGCAGTTAACTAAGTCTTGTGCTAAGCGGATCGGGAATTACAGACACTAAACCTGAATGTGACTGGCTTGAGACAAGGTCGCGGTGTCATTGAAGTGAATGGTTGCTATTAGTACTGGCACTTATTGGTTTACCGAAAGTAAGCAAACAACTTAACCTTACCGAGCTCACAGCGGGCATTATGTTTCAATAGGACATCTTAGGTATAAATTATCATCTCTGTTCTACACTAAATCAGAGAAGTCTAAGCTTCACCAGACGGTAAATACAGGTGATGCGTACTAGACCTTATTTCCCACTTGAGCTGCTAAATTAGGGGAGTAGGTATAGGTTCGTGATTGAAAACGTATTAAGTTATTTCGGTTCTTTGGAGAGTGAAAAACTTGGAGTGCACTCACACAGCGGTAAACTTCTGGCACAGGTATTAGTGAAGCCGTAAAATAAAAAATTTCAAAAATATTCGTACGTGTTTATCAATATTACATTTCCGATTCTATACTTCGATAAAGCGTTACCAAACCATATCACTTTATCTACATTTTGTATTGTACAATCTACATGCAACGTCTCCATATCTGTACTAGATTTTTATGAAACTTGTTAATTTAATATGTAATGGTAAATTGTTTTTTACCGTTCATATTAGTGATTTATATAATAGGTGTGATAATTGTTTGTCTCGAAGTTAATTTTTTCCTCGTTCACAATTTTTTGTGGGTTAATTTACTATCCGAGCCTTTCATCGCAAGCGACGGGTTCGACGAGAACGATGACCGATGCTTGGGGTACCTAAAAGCACCGTTAGTGGATCGGAAGGAGCCGAGATGACGTATTTTGGGCGGCGTCGATTGTTTACCATTTAGTCCGCAGGATCGGCTATGTAGTTACCGGCTGCCACGATGAGAGTCGATCTCGTGTCGTGCCGCTTTGTCGAAATGGCGTTATAGCCTGATACATGTGGTGGAAAAAACGGTTAATATCAACAGAGTGCAGTACACACTAATATCTGACTGTTTTCGTTCTCACTAATTTAGTACTCTTCAAATTGTAATCATAACACAAAATAATGTGAACTTCCCGCATACAAGTTAGTACGTTGTGCAGGGAGCGTTGAAGTACCTATATTGTTTGCTAAGCCTATGACTTTTAATGAATACATCATAAATCACTCAGTTCTCTCAAAGTGTTCTTGTGTAGAATCTTGAACAGTTCTATCAAAATATAGTTTTCATTCAGACAGCGCAAATATCCGAGAAAAATATCTATTTAAATACATGGTTTGATCATCGCTAACCAAAAGCCATCCACTGCGGGTCATTGGATTCCTCAATAAAAAGCTCTATTGGGGGTTATCATAATCGCTACGCTTAGCATGCGAGTTTTCGATCGCAGTCTGCTAATATAATACTCTAAGAACGCTGCTGCCCAATCTACTTATAATAGTCGTCGTGTAAAATGGTCACAGGAAGATGTGGATTGGTGCCATTCTACGCTACAGTTAATTGGCAAGACAAAATGTGCCTTGATTATGGCGATTACATTCAGTTTACCCTCTAAAAAACAAGATTCTATTTTCTATAAATCTACTTACTGTTTTCAAAGTGTGTTTTATATAATAATGTCAATACGCCCTCATTAATGTATGCACATATGTACATACATGCATACGTATGTTTTGCTCCTAGGTGAAACGTTCTCGTCACCGTCCCGACCGGACTCCCGCGAAGCGACGGTCACCGACGACGACGCCAACGAGACCCGTCGTCGAAGGAGACAACCGAGAGATCCTTACTATGATGGTGGGTAGTCTCAAAAAATAACTATCGACCTCGGTTAGCATTGAGTCAGAAATTATAGTACAGAAGACCTTAATAGCGGGGGAGTTTATGAGCCCGCACGGCTAGGCATCACTATCTTCCATCTGTCACGAAGCAATCACGTTTGATGATTTAGATTGCGGTTTTACCATATATCTAATTTGAAAGTTTTGTAGCGGAAAGGCATCACAGAAGTTGTTTTTAACTGGTGTTAGGACCTCTTGTGAGTCCGCACGGTTAGGTACTACCAGCCCGCCTATTTCTGCCGTGAAGCAGTAATGCATTTCGGTTTGAAGGGTAGGGCAGCCGTTGTAACTATACTTGAGACCTTAGAACTTATATTTCAAGGTGGGTGGCGCATTAACGTTGTAGATGTCTATGGGCTCCAGTAACCACTTAACACCAGGTGGGCTGTGAGCTCGTCCAACCATCTAATCAAATGTCTGAATGTTGGCTCGCCAGCGTACGGCGCGGACGGGTACACGGACGCGTACTCGCTGCAGCGGCGCCAGTACTCGTACTACGAGCAGCTGCGGCGCACCGACCCCGCCGCCTACCTGCGCGTCTACAAGCAGCTCGTGGCCGGACATGCGCCGCACTACCATGAGGGTGAGCACCGCCCTCCACTCTCATACAGCCGCTCCCAGCCTCCCAGTGCACGCCTGTACATGCTCTCTCTCTCTCTCTCTGTGTGCAGCGTACTCCGGGCTGCCGTACGAGGGCCGCGGGGAGGGCGTGCACTCCGGCCGCTCCAGCGCCGCCGGACTCAAGGGACACGACACGTGAGTGCATTAGCACTTTGCTGACAATTTACCTCATTTTTACTAACAATAACGAGCAATTAACAAAAACCTAATTAATTTTGCCATTTACATCCTAGAATAAAATGAATTCGCTTAAAATTCAAATTGTGAATCACTCAAAAACTCAACAATTTTCTTAGGAATATTGTATCTGACATAAGTGTTGTTTGAAATGTTAATAAATGTCCGCGTAACTAATCTCGTATGAAACAAACGGGAGTTTCACGTTGTGTTTACTTGTGTCAACATGTTTGGGATGTTCATGAAAGCTATATGTATACAAGTTATAGAGAGTTTAACTTCACAAGGAATTAAATCGAATTGTACATATTATTATGTATACGTTGTATCTGGCGTGCACAGGTACACATATCGAGGAGTGAAAGGCTATTTGGTTTAAGCGACATTTTGCTTATACGCCACATCTGTCTTTGTAATCACAGATCCGTTTTATTTGGTAATAGCATCAACAATTCGATGTTTTTAATTGAACTTCAATTAAGTTTAACCCATTCAAATAGGTGAAGAAGTTTTTATGTTATGATGTTTTTCAAAAATTTTAAACTATAATAAATGGCTCTCCTGCAAAGTTGCAAGAATGTCCTTTCTGTAGCCTTTCACCCCTCGATATCATTTCTAAAGCGAACGTTGGTGCTTATTTGGTTATTAAGGTTTGGACCTTAACCAATATTCACCGATAGGGGTACATTAAGGTACGGAGCGTCTTCCGCCTGCATCATGACGTTCAAAGATTTGTGCTTTCATTAAGTTCGGAGCTTTCACTTGCTTCCAAATAACTGACATTGCACTGATAACATCTCATACAAATGAACCATTGCATTTAACAATATATTTCGCTTGTTCTAAAATTTCAATCGAATCATAATATCAATAAATGTTGCCAGTTTTTTGATAACAGTGTTTAAGTGTGGCCCATTGTTAAGAAAATCTTGATTTACACAAATGCTAAAAGTATAGGTAAAGTTTTGAAAGTTTTTTAATTTTGTTCATGGAAAGAGATGGAGGAGTGACTTGTTTTTCAAGTAAGCAAACAGTTGACAGGATGGCTTGGCCGATAATCATTCATCATTCTCCTGCCCTTGTCCCAGTCGCCTGGGGTCGGCGCAACATGTTTTCTCCATCCATAGTCCTCTATCATATACCATCTTTTCGCTCATTTCTTTTTAGGTCTACCTCTTCCTCTATAGCCTTCCACATTCATAGTTAACACTCTTTTACTAACCTCATTGTCATTTCGTCTGATCTCATGTCCGTACTATCCCAAATGCGCACTTCTCATCTTCTCCGATGGCTTGGCCGATATCATGGTCTAAAATTTCTAAATGTGTTTGGCGACATAACGACCCTAATTTTTGCATCTGCCACCGAGCTTCTGGACTCTTCCGCTGTCGTCCACTTCCGTAATTTCAAGTACATGTTTTTAAGGGTGTTACCAATTTAAGTCAGTTGGTCATTGGTCTATCGTGAACACAGTTTGTTTAGCTGTCACCGCTGAGACGAAGGCGGGTGCGCTACCACTAGTCAGTTATTCATCAAGCAGCTTACAGCAATGAATTGCTCGTACAGCGGCGTAGTTATTACAAACGTCTTCTCAGTCAATCACTCGCTGTACTTCTCGTATAAAACCTGTACTTTGCTCCCCCCTACATTTATTGTAAATATAATCTTGTAGTACGATATTGAAATGAACCTGCACGGAAATAGTGTGTTGTTGTATGACGATGTTGTGAGTGCACAGTCGGTTAGCTGGCATTGGTTACGTAGGTACTTCGGCGGGTACCGGCTCGACGGGTCGCACTCGGTGCGAGACGCGCCCTCGCTTCGCACTGACGTTTCAGACAGGTGGGACCCGCGCTCGCGTCGCGGCGCCTGCGACGAGATGTGACGTTTCAACTCTAATTAGTACCGAAATATCTTTTTACAAATTAAATTAGCGTAATTTTTTCGCTTTGAACTGCCAGTTATATGATGCATTAAAAATGACTGCAATGAATTCCAGTGAATGTCACATCTCGTTGTTTTATATTTGAACATGTTCAATTAATGGAATGTTCATAAAAATTTTGATACTTTTGTTAAATTTATGCTTTGCCGTCGCACGTTGTCTCACGCTACTTACATGCACCTAAAAATTCACCCATTTTCATGTTCAGATTTATCAACTAATATAAGACTAAAACCACATAACACATAAAGAAGCATTGCGGATACACGCAGTTGTGTTAAGGTCTCGTAGGGGTACTAAGCTAGAGATTAGATGCAGCATTAAAAAATATGTATCAGGTCTGACTGGTAGATATCTGCCCCACACTATCGTTGCGATAAAACTGCTATGGTGCGA
Source organism: Bombyx mandarina (assembly GCF_003987935.1). Next base: position 897,492 of record NW_021011565.1, read on the forward strand.
TCACTCGAACAAAAACATGTGGTAACTGGTAATGCTAAAAGGAGTACATTAAGAAAAAAACGGTGCGCGTGCAACTTGTTGCACGTGAATGAAGTGAGACTTAATATGTATGTATGCAATAAAAATATAGTAAATTTAAAGTAAATTGATTTAATTTTTTCTTTTGTTGATCTCCTGTCAGAGTTAGTATGTGCGCGCTATCCTTGGCTCGTGTTGGCGTGTTGTCCGTTTATCTTAAGCGTGTTTTGATGTAGGGACATAACGACGGATGTGTCGTTGAACCTGCATCTGGAAGAGTCGACCGTGCGCTCCGAGAGGATGACCCCGGTGCTGTACTCCACGGCGCATGTCAGGGTTCGTCGGTCTTTCCTATTATCACTCTTGTTGACCTCGCATAACGTATTTCTTTTTCTTTTTTTAAGTATGGCAAATTATTTCTTGCGACTAAAAATCTTAACTTAGGAAATACACACATACCTATTAATCTTAATATATATAAATCACGTGTTACGTTGTTTGTCCGCGATGGACTCCTAATCTACTTAACCGATTTTAAATTGTATTTGTACACCGTGTGCAGTCTGATCCAACTTGAAAGATAGGATGCTTTTTATTTCGATTAATGTTCGCAATATTTATTAATTAACTATAAAATGATTTCTTATGTTGATTTTAGTTATTGATTGTAAGTTTCATAAGTCTAAAACAGATGGCGCCTTAAATCAGTTTTACAGACAATTGTAATACTGTCTGACATTAAAATCTCATAGATGGCGCTGTGTTAAAAATACCAACGTTTCACATAAGCTACAATTTAATGGCATAAACACCACAACTTTCAGAGGCTAAAGTGTAAGTGAAATTTATTTCGTAGTAAACGCAATACAGTGAAATCCAATTGGTCTTACTTTGTCAATTTTTGGTATTAGCATAGCCGGCCGCGTGTTATTTAGAAACAAAAAGCTTAGCCACAGCAACGTGTGGCCGGGTCTGCTAGTGAATATATAAAGCAAAATGAGATGTAATTGATTCATTTGTGACTTTAATAAATTAGAACGAAAGTAAATGAAATGAGATGAGATGGATGGCTTTAGGGGACGCGCGGGGTACAGATGTTGAGAGCAGCGGGCTCAAGGATGCGTTAGGGCCTCACCCACCAAACGAGTCCCGTATGTGCAGGCGAGCCTGGCGTCGCGGCACCTGGTGGTGGTGCGGCCGTGCTACCCGGTGGACGGGGCGGCGGCGCGCGTGCACGTGCTGGCGCTGGACGGGGCGCTGCACGGGGACCCCGACGCGGCCGAGCTGCTGCACTACCCCGGACCGCTTGTTAAAGGTTTTTTTTTTTTTTAAGGTGACGCTCGCTCAGACTTTCCTTCCTTCGTTCACTCCTCACTCAGTGCTTCATTCTTTTTTTAAAGATGCAATGAGCGGCACAGACTCGTTCTCGATTTGTGCAGAATTCAATTGTGTCTCTGTGTATCAAGAGGGGTATGAGGAGGGAGCGAGGCACTCCGGCCCCGCGATTGACGGTGAACAATGTGTCCGCAGGTGTGAGCCACAAGAAGAGCGTGATCGAGTACTGCGAGAGCCAGGCGCGAGCGGGCGCCCCCCGCGACCCTCGTGGCCACGCGCTGCTGTGGGACTACCTGGCGCTGCTGCTCACGCAGAACGGGGTCAGCATTACCAGCTTGGGCTCAGCATGAGATCGTGGACTAGGCGTACCGGGGCTGGGGGGGGGCGACGTATCTAAACCGTAGTTTCCAAATCTAAACAAAACGTTTAGTAATAGTAATAGTAAAATAAAAAAAAGTCTTAAGAAACAAAAAAAAAAGATCCTCGGTTAACAAACAAAAGGACGGATCAGTTTTGTTTTTGCAATACGTAAAGGCGATCTGTAAATAAACATCTCTTGTCGACGGATTCCAAGTACTCGAAAGGAACGCTAGAAAGTCAGTTTATATTTATTTGCATGAGATCTAAAATAATTGAATATTCCAGGTGGTGGTGGGGTCGGACTTGGCAGAGCTGCTGATGAAGAACACCCGGGAGCACGAGGCGCCGGCCGCCAGCCCCGCGCCCCCCGGTCGGTACCCCGCCCCGGGCCCGCGTCCCTTTATTTGTATCGACCATTAGATATCGGGCAAGCAAGGCCGCGGCGTTTGTTCCGCACGGCATTTCTGACGTCNCTAAAATAATTGAATATTCCAGGTGGTGGTGGGGTCGGACTTGGCAGAGCTGCTGATGAAGAACACCCGGGAGCACGAGGCGCCGGCCGCCAGCCCCGCGCCCCCCGGTCGGTACCCCGCCCCGGGCCCGCGTCCCTTTATTTGTATCGACCATTAGATATCGGGCAAGCAAGGCCGCGGCGTTTGTTCCGCACGGCATTTCTGACGTCTATGGACGACGCAACACCTCTCGGCGGCTTATAGGAGCAGTAGTGGATTGTCCCTACTCGTTCTCTGTGCGGCCGATAGAGAAGCACTGTGATATGCGTCACGTATTTCTTGCTGTCTCCTGAAGCCAACCTGAACAACGACAGTACAATCTGTCCAAACGAATATTCTAACCTAATTCAGCACCGCACTACTGTCGCACAGCATGTGGCGCTCCCCCCGCGGCCCTGCCACGTGACGTCACTGGGTGCACGCACGGCGCGACCAGGACAACGAAATTAGGAAACAATTTTATCTTTGTCTCAACTACCAGCTAATGATGTCGTGTGTTGGCAGGAAGTCGTCGCGAGTCCTCAGTGTCGGACCAGCAGCCCGCCCCGGCGCCGCGGCCCGCGGGTGAGGGTGCACTCGACCCACTTAACCGAATAAATATCCGTTAAATATACCGTGAGAAGCAGCAACTAAAGTAGATATTATATTTACAGCAGAGGACCCGCCGGCCCCGCCCGCCATCGACGAGGCAGCCGCCCTCGACAAGTACAGGGAATATCTGTTGTGCGGCAACAGGAGGGACGCGCTAGGTGAGTCCTCGCACGAGCAGTCGCTACTGTGCCACCGTGCGCATCTCGAACAAACTGCGCGATATACTGGGACTAATATGAACTCAGAAACACAAATACCAGATCTAGATATACTGTAGGTGTGACAAGTGCTCGCCCGATCCCTGCCTCGTCCCGGGCGGGGATTGGGCGCCACCGAGACCGTGAGGAAGTTATTAAACATATTCAGCTATCAGCCTCGCACACCATGCCCCGTTAGGCGCGATACCACGAAGGAGATCGAGCCTCAGCTCAAAAAACAAAAGCAGGGGTAGTATTGTGAGCCCGCACCGTTCTGTGCATTTCTGACACAATCACGTGTTGTGGTTTGAGGGAAAGGACAAGCTTTTACAGTGTCATCGAGATATCGACCTCATGTTGACCATCAGGCTGAAGACATACCAGCTCTGATGGTATTCACATTCTGAATTCCTAAGATTCTTTGATCCTATTTACAGTCTTCACACGTGACGCACAACAAGTTGTTATTTTGTCAATTACCAGAATGGGCGGTGTCGAACAACCTGTGGGGGCACGCGCTGCACCTGGCGTCGCTGAGCGACCGGCGCACGCGCGCCGCCCTGTCCGCGCGCTTCCTGGGCGCCGTCCCCCGCGCCGACCCCCTGCACACGCTGTACGCCGCGCTCGCCGCCGCCCTGCCCCCCGCCGTGGCGCCCCCCCCGGGGGACCCGCCCGCCGACTGGCGCCCGCACTGCGCCGTGCTGCTCGCCAACGCGGGCGCGCGCCCCGACCACGAGCGCAGGCTCGTCACGCAGCTAGGTACGCGCCCACCGGGGCAGCTGTAGCACGCATGCGACCTCTGTACAGAACTGGAACAACACAACAGAAACATTAGGAGATGACACAGCACGTTCTAGGCACCAGACCGCGAGCTCCGAGAGACGCACCGGAGTGGGAGCGTCGCACGCAGCGATGAGTCGTGAGTCTTTGGACTGCGGGCACTGTGAATGTCAGAGTTATCTTTCTCCACTACCCTTAGCAATCACAATTGGGATTGTCCCGGGAACGCGACCGGACGGCGACCCAGGCGGGTGCGGCCGGTCAGAAGCGACTTTGATAAAGGACAATGCCCAAAAGTGGGCCTTATTTTTTTACGTTGTTTAGTTTATGTATCAACATTTCTTCAAACCTGGCATTGTTTTACAAAAAAATAAATTACTTATTTGGTAACATCCCAAAACTGAGTGCCATAGTTTTTAAATTCGCCAATAGGCAAAGGGCTTAGCCCATAAAGCCTTATAGTAAACCTTTAAGCTGCCAAACGAAAGAGTTGTCTGTCAACTTGAAAAACAAATTTAAAAAAATAGCTAATGGTTATCATTCACCGACTTTTTAGTTTATTTTTGTTCAATTTAATATTTATATATTGTAATAATAATTATTACTTAAAATCATGAGTTATTTAATATTTTTAGATATTATTGATTCCATTAGTAAACATCTCAATGGTCTACCATTACTCTATTCTTATTATATATGATAAGAGAGTTTTGGCAGCAACCCGAGTGAAGCGTCACTTGAAGTTTTATTTTATTGTTTTTTTAATAGTTTATTGTGATGTATAATATATAAATTGGGTGTTGTTTTGTGTATTAAACGTCAATAATCGTTGTTCACGATTATTGAGGCATTGGAATAAAACTGTGGCTAGCTTTTTTTCAAGATAAAAGGTCTGCGGAAATTCACGCTCACTCAATGTGCTATTCATCGAGTTGACGTCAAAGCTCCCAAAAAGCAATAAAAAGAGATATACCAGCTTTTTATTGAAAAAAAATATAACTACGACAGACTAGGCTGTATAGGCTACGCTCTTTGTCTGCTTATTGGCGAATTTAAAAACAACAACAACAATATCGTTGCCGGCTTCCGGATTTTCATTTCATTTTATTATTATTATTATGAGGATATAATAATAATAAAATGTACGTAAGTATTTCTAGCAACATTAACCACAATTAACTTATTGAATACTGTAAATAATGATGAGAGCGATTATTGATTTCGAAGAAAACAATGAACAACTTCATTTTAGCTGCAGAAAAAAACAGATTTCTCTTAAACCTGGGTGAGAATATAAAATCGTTTTCTGAATATGAAACGATATTTGTTTGTCTATAAAATTAAGTTAAAACCATCATGACCCGACAACTTTTTTTAGGAGCCCAAACTTCCTAAGAAAATGGTCATTGTCCTTTAAGCTTAGTTCCTAGCTGTATCATTTGTAAAGTTCATAGCGAAAATACAACACTTAATGAGCCGGGAACGTTACAAATAAACCGTGAATTAATCACAGAGAAAAGTTGTTTTATATTTCACCTGCACGAACCAAATTCTAAAATATCACACGTTCCCTTGCAGGAGACAGCCTCGCGGCCCGCGGACTGCTGTACTCAGCGCAGTTCTGTTACTTGGCGGCGGAGGTCCCGTTCTCGCAGCATCCGCTGGCGCCGCTGTCCGCCGGCCCGCGCCCCCCGCCCCCCCGCCTGTCCCTGCTGCTGGCTGACCCCCGCGCGCCCTCCCTGCAACAGTTCGCCACCAACAAGGCGATCTTTGCTACGGAGATCTACGAATACGCTAAATCATTGAACCAGGACTACGTCATACCGGAGCTGCAGGTGAGACGCGCACCCTGCCCGGGGGGGGGGGACCCAACGTTTCAGTCCAAAGAGCTTACAACAAGTATAATAAATGAATCATTATTTTCGTTATCAGGTTTACAAATTGTTGATAGCGGTTCGACTGACGGACTGCGGGCTGTACGAACGGGCACTGGGGTACACCGAGCGAGCCGCCCGCGCCGCTGCCCCCGCACCCCGCCTGGCTCGGGCGCTCGCCCTCCTCGCAGACAGGTACGTGTCGCCCTGCCCCCCCGCGCCGCCGCCCCCGCCCCCCGCCTGGCTCGGGCGCTCGCCCTCCTCGCAGACAGGTACGTGTCGCCCTGCCCCCCCGCGCCGCCGCCCCCGCTCCCCGCCTGGCTCGGGCGCTCGCCCTCCTCGCAGACAGGTACGTGTCGCCCTGCCCCCC
>NW_021011565.1:903931-1099257 GCF_003987935.1 Bombyx mandarina
CTGCCCCCCCGCGTCACCGCCCCCGCCCCCCGCCTGGCTCGGGCGCTCGCCCTCCTCGCAGACAGGTACGTGTCGCACTGTCGCAATACCCCTTGACCCCCTAGAATTCAAAGTCAACAAAATGAATAAATCTCAATAAATGATCTAGGTTGAAGTACCACGACCCCGCTCTGCAAGACGACGCCCCCCTGGACGAGGGGGACAGCGGGGAGCCGTCCCCCCGCCACCAGCAGTGGATCGAGGACGTCAAGAACATCGCCAATATGACTGAGGTAATCATGTTATGTACAGGCTATGCCAGCAGTATACGCGAGGACTCGTTTAGTTTAACGCAACAAAATGTTTAGGCAATGAAATGTCACTGCTGTTTGTGACAAGTTCGGTATCGCTTAATGTTCTGTAAATTAAAACTACAAAGTCGAGAACAGAAACGATTCAATGATAAATGATAATAAGAAAATATAAAACTCAACTCAAGTCTAACGAAAATGTAACATTGCTACAAACTGCAGGCGAGACCGTCGGGCGCGGCTAGTAATTAAAAAAATGGTGCGCGTGCAAACTTGGTGCACGTGAAAGAAGCGAAACTTCTTTAGCGATGTGTAGTATTGTGATTTTCTTTAATTTTCATCCTTAAATCGAGACGCTCTGTCTATTTTCTCACTAGCTAGCTAACGAACCTGTCGCAAGTTAAATTTTACTCTCAAAGCTCCTAAAGAAGTTTCACTTCAAAAAAAATATCGAAAAATATACCTTTTTTTTTTTTTTTTTGTGATTGAAAGATTACTGGTGGCCCGGAGGCCTTTCCAGCGTCACCAGGACAGGTGGGCGAGCAAAGGCTCAGCCAGGAGGGGTGGGATTTGCTAACAACTGCCCGAGCGCCTCCGAAGGAGACATAACAACTCAAGAGCAATTGCTTCGCGAATGAATCTACTACCGGATCGGAATTGCGACCCACTGAGAAGATCCGGCGAGAAACTCAGCGGGCTGATGCATGGGTTAGGTTGCACGTCGACCTCTTTGTCGAGTTCGACGAGTACGGTTACCGGGGTTCCTTAGCCTGCTCCTAGTGTTAGAGCTGAAGGTATCTAATGCAAGAGTTATTGGATCTGATGGATCCGTAAGGACGTGGTTTACCTTTTATCGTGATGATGTCTATGGTCAGTCAGAACCGATGATTAAAACATGATAAATAATCTTTTTGCGTTCCTGTAAGTTTGTCCTCAAGTGTATTTGTGTAAGCATACCTACAGCATACTTAGTCTGGCCATAAATACTGTTACAAGTAAAAATAAACAAAATAATACATTTGAATTTGGAATCTGTCATTTTTATATGATTGCTCATTGAGTGTTTCTAATTTTGGCGCCAATACATTGTACAATATTTTGCGATATTAAAATGGAGTGGGGTGATAAAGAGAACCGAATCGCTGTGATTGCATTACACAAAGTAGGTATGGAGCCAAATGCAATTTTTAAAACTCTCCATACGCTTGGTATTAGTAAAATGTTTGTGTACCGGACTATTAATAGGTGCAATGAGACCTTCGCTGTTTGTGACAGAAAAAGATCTGGCCGTACACGTAGTGTTCGTACGAAAAAGGTGGTCAAAGCAGTAAGGGAAACAATTCGAAGAAATCCTGTCCAAGAGCAAAAGATTTTATCTCGGGAGATGAAGATACCACCTAGAACCATGTCGCGTATTTTAAAAGATGACTTAGAACTTACAACCTATAAGAGACGTACTGGTCATTTCTTAACTGATAATTTAAAAGAGAATAGGGTGGTAAAATCGAAACAACTAGGTCATAGAAAAATTTTGTTTACGGATGAGAAATTTTTTACAATTGAGTAACATCTTAACAAACAATAACCGTATTTATGCTCAAAGCTCTAAGAAAACTTCCCAATTAGTCGACAGAGTGCAACGTGGGCACTATCCGACTTCAGTGATGGTTTGGTGGGGTATTAGCTATGAAGGAGTGACTGAGACATACTTTTGTGAAAAAGGTATCAAAACATCGGCACAAGTGTATCAAGATACCATTCTTGAGAAGGTAGTGAAGCCCCTTAACAACACCATGTTCAATAATTAAGAATGGTCCTTCCAGCAAGACTCGGAGCCAGGTCATAAAGCTCGATCTACGCAGTCTTGGTTGGAAACGAACGTTTCGGACTTTATCAGAGCTGAAGACTGGCCGTCGTCTAGTCCCGATCTTAATCCGCTGGATTATGATTTATGGTCAGTTTTAGAGAGTACGGCTTGCTCTAAACGCCATGATAATTTGGAGTCCCTAAAACAATCCGTATGATTGGCAGTGAAATTTTTTCCCATGGAAAGAGTGCGTGCTTCTATTGATAACTGACCTCAACGTTTAAAGGACTGTATTGCAGCCAATGGAGACCACTTCGAATAAGCTTTTTATACTTCAAATTGTTTTATATTTATGTATTAAACTAACACACTGTAAAAGTAATAAATGTTATTTGCAATAGAATATTTTTTTTCCTTTGTCTCAGTTTTTGTGGCAAGACTAGGTATACATTAGAAACATTACTGTTTCTCAAAATTTTCAATAAGAGTACTGAAAAGAGAAGACTGATCTATTAAACCCTTCTCTAATTCATCTGGCTTGAAGTTTGGGTTTTTAATAGTTGTGTATTATATTGATTGATCGTGTTCATAAGTGTGCGCGTCCGTGTGTGCAGCCCGAGCCGCTGACGCAGCCCGACACGCCGCAGCACGCCGCGCCGCCCGGCCCGCCGCCGCCCTGGCCGGACCAGGTACGGTGGGGTTCAGGGGGCTTAGTTGTCGCTCGCTGGCAACATTAACATTATTGTGAAATATTCAGATTTCCAAGTGAGTACCGTTACAGGCTCATCAGTACCAGCAGCCGCACATGCCCGGCTACCCCGAGCCCGTCGAGGAGACTCCCGACTACTCCGCGCAGTACTACACGCAGCCCCCGCCCCCGCCCCTGCAGCCCCCTCACCTGCTGCCCCACGCCGAGCCCCACGACTCGGACCCTCCCGCCTACGCGGCGTACGGCGAGGACTGGCACCGCACCGAGGAGCACCACGCCCAGACATACGCCGACCCCTACTGGCAGGGTGACGCCGCCGGATATGGATACGGCGATGTAAGTACGCGTGTCATTTCAACTACGTCATAGCAGTTCATCACTTGTTAGATCTTGTATGACTTCATAGTCAAAACGATATAGTCGTTGGCCACCCGCGTACCCGACGTAGAGGATAGGGTGAGGTCCGGGTGACGGGCGGGAGCGGGGCGGGGGACGGGAGAAGGCTCCGCTGCCGCCCGTCCCCCAGTCGCTCCAGTACTAACGCGCATTGTGTGGGTGCACCAGTCGGGGCTGCGGCGCCGCCACCACCCCGCGCCCCGCTCCGCTCCCCGCCCGGCGCCGCGCCCCCCGCCCGGCCCCCTCGCGGCCGCGCGGGCCCCCCGCCGGTCGAGTGGCCGACTGAAGCCGCTCGTGTTCGGCGGCACATATCCCATCGACGAGCCGACCGGGCCGGCAGACCGGCGCGCCCTGCGAGCCACCATCGAGCGCAGCCTGGACCGCTTCGAGGAGATCCAGTCGCGGCGCGGGCCGCCCGGCGCCGACCTGGTGGCGCGCTACGTCGTGGCGGAACCGAGGACCTTCGACATCGACGAGCCCGTGTCGTTCGACTGACCGCCCCCGCCCCCGCCCCCGCCTCCGCCTATAAACGCACCCTCGCTTTACTTATCGATGCTCTGTGATAAATGTTGGATCTGATTTATTTTGTATCATTACGAAATTTATTTTCAAATATATTATTAATGTCTTTAATTTGCAGCTTACTCTGTTTAGTGTTTATTTACACCGCGCGTTATCGCCCACATGTTTTATTATTATTAAATATTTAGATACAGATTCGTGTTCTCAATCACAAAATATGGAATCCCACTGTATGTCCTAATGATGAAATTACAGTAAAAAATCCCAAATGTAAATTTCGTCAGTCGCTTTTGTGATGTAGGTCCCGCGCCCGCCCCCGCGTCCGTCCCCCTCGTGCCCCCCGTGCAACCGTATGATTGTGTCACTTGCACCGCGCGGGGTGTCCGCTGCGCTAGGTACAGTGTCTGCGGGCGCTTGTGCTCGTGTGCTCGCGTTGTGCCTGATGTTTATTCACTGAATAACTGTTATAAGCCCGTCACATAAATAAATATAACTGAAACAGCTTAAGCTCTGTGTGGACATCTTGAAATGTAAAACCGACTACAGTATATTCGATGGCGAGTGGTTACCGTCGGTCGTACTAACACCGAAGGTATTGTCCCAAAGGTCACCAAAGATCTGCTGCTTGTTTCGGCGACCGGCCTTACAATAGTTAACTTGAACATAAATCCTGATCATTAAACGACCATTATCTCACCTTTTTATTTCCAGTAAAAAATATTTAATTTTACATTTGAATATGATCGAGGTTTAAAGTAAACAATATCTCCGTCGCCTGTGACGTCACCACCTGTGACAGTTGTCAAAAAGATGAAGTTTTCGTATTTACGTGTATGATCTATGGGTTTTGTTATGTACCCGCCGACACACCGGCGCCGCAACACGCACACACACACACATTATTACTTCTATAATTTACCCGCGCACCTCCGACTTTCTCTTATTTTCGGTTTTGACCCCGTAGGAGTATCCAATTTATACTCAGAGTCCATAAAGCTTAAAATTTTATATAACTACATGTTACTAAGTACTTTCTGTATTCACTAATAATTAACTTTTAAATATTTTTTTAGTATGCGATTAACAGTTATCAAATTGTATCTATTGTACGATTTAACATTATAACAAATTAACATCAGATTGAGTAACGCTTGCTAGGCCCTGTCGGACTACAGTAGAAATCTTACCGGATAGATACATACGGGGACCCCTGTCTTCGTGTTTTACGTAAAGCATATTTGAAACTATACATTTAAATTGAGGTAGTTTGTTAGGCTAATAGAGTAGGGTAGGAGGGTAGGGAGACATAGCACACACTCACGTGTGTGTGCGTGCCTACGTGACGCGGCGTCGGTGTGTGAGCGATGTGCGTGTGTGCGGCAGGCGGGAGACGAGCGGCCCCGCATCAGGATGCCGGGAGCCGCCTACTCCTACGAGGAGGACAACCAGCCCGCCGCCGAGGTCAGTGCGCTCAACTGTACTACTCAATCGCACCGAAACATTAGTAGCACAAACTATTTTGTGTGTTTTTATTTTTAATTTTATATTAATGAATTATATCTGTAAAGTTCAATGAGCCCCGAACAACTAAATATTATACATACTCACATAATTTTTATTCAAAGCTTATTAAATAATGTGAAGTTTGACGGACGAATGCTCTGAAGCAGTAATACGTTTCGGTTCGAAAGGCGGGGCAGCCGTTGTAACTATACTGAGACCTTAGAATTTATATCTCAAGGTGGGTGGCGCATTTACGTCGTAGATGTCTATGGGCTCCAGTAACCACTTAACACCAGGTGGGCTGTGAGCTCGTCCACCCATCTATGCAATAAAAAATAAATCAGTGGCTTTAATATTAACAGGCGACCGAGCGGGACACGGACACGCCGGTAACGAAAGCGAAAAAACAAGAAGAAAAACAAAAAGACGACCCAACCAAGAGCGACGGGAAGAAGGGCGGCGGCTGGCTCGGCGGGATACTCACCAAGCTCTCGCTGCGGCCCCCCAACCAGATGATCCTGCCCGACGACAAGAACCCCACCGTGAGTCCGCGCCACCACGCGCCCACACTCATATGAACCTCTCTTCCGTAACGCTCTTACCTAGTTTATAAAGAAAATCAATATTCTTGTGTTTATCATTCAGTCATCTTTCAGTTTCAAAAGTAGCTATGGTCAGTGAAAATATGGTTAATCTATTATAATAATGATATAAATAGGTAGTACACACAGTTAATGAGGAAAAATATATTAAAGTGTGAACATCCTCAGTTTGACGAAAAAATAATTTTTGGCAAAGATATACGCACAAGACCTCAACAATGTGTCTTTCTTTCAAATTTAATGATATTCTACATATACTGTAAAACTTAAAATAGTAAGGTTTTATTTAGATATAGTGTTATTTGTCTAAAATAGAATATATATTCACATAATTAAATTTTGAAAATGACAACACTGCAAAGTAAACATATGTCTATCCATTCACGCTATGTATCATCATAGTTCACAGTCAGTAGTAGATTTGATTTTTAAAAAGATAACGAAAAAAAAATACATGTGTGCAATTCACACGTGGTAGAAGTGAAACCTTCCAAAATTAAAATACAATTATCCTAAACGTCTTAAAATTTTGTCATTAGTAAATAATTGTAAGGTAGCGCTCTCTGTGAATTGATATTTTAATTTCACGTATAATCCTAAATTAAAATTCACTACAAGAGCTTTCATACACAAGTTAGTATTAAAAAAATCTCACAGATGGCGCTGTATTAAATAGTATGTATATTTCTGTCTCATTCTTTTGTATTTGTGTCTCTTACCTGTCGTTTTTTCCGTTGCATCCGGTTTGAAATCACAACGATTCTAAAGAAATTTTCACTTCAAAAATATCACCCCAAATTAAATTAAAAAAATGTTGATAAATAAAGAAGTCAAAACGGCCCCATCCCTAGCCCCGCATAAAATAAATAATATATTTATCTTTTATTTTTTAATCCACATTATATCTAAAGTCTACCACTCATTAGCTTAATGGCTTTAATAAAATAATTGCAACACTGGACATGTAAATACTTTATTCTCAACTTAACTTGTGAATGAATCAAATGGATCTTTAAATCAAGTACAAAATCCACTAAATAAAGGTTTCAAATTATATTATTAGGTTCAAATATAACTTTGTAATTTTTTTTGTAAGTTTATTATTTTCTTTTATATCTATAATATGTACATTTATATGTTTCCAAATATGTATGTTTATCACATTTATATAATTATTATAAATAAATTATATATTTATTGCATTTGCCTTTTAATGTTTACTGGTATATTGTTGCGATAATGTTCACTTTTGGTATACTTGGTGTACTAAAAAAACAGAATGAAATAGGTCTCTAAATTAATATCCTAGTAATGTACTTTGCATTACGCATCGAGAGTCGCAACGTGTGAGCCTACTTCGCTGACAAATATTTAAGCTCATTTTAAGTAAACACATAATCTTTTCCGTTTCGATGCTGGCGACACAATGCACCGTATAGTATTGTGTTTGTGTGATAGATCGTGTGGGACGAAGACAAGAAGCGGTGGCGCAACCTCGACGGCGACGTGGACGAGAACGACCAGCCCCCTCCCCCGCCCCCCAAGATGGCCGACATCGTCTCGCAAATTAGGTGAGTGCCCCGAGTGGCGCGCACGGCTAATTGGATACACTTCTGTAATTGTACTTATAAAAACTACGAATATGAATATATTTTTACAGGAGTATCTCCCCCCCGCTGCAACCCAACGGCGCCCCTCCCTCCGTCCCCCTCGCCGGCCCCCTCACGGCGCCGCCTTCCAATATATTCAAGATGCAGAAGGGACGACGTGAGTACTATGTACTGTAACTCTCTAATCTGAACGCACACCAATAACGTGTTCACGTCGTCGTGTCCTCGGGGAGAGGGCACGGGAGGTCGGCTGGTCGCGACAAAAGCGCACACCAGAACGGAATAATCTGAATCTATTAAAGAAAATTATCTTTTAAAAAAGACATCCCTAACAAGATATCCGTCTGTTTTGTGGAGTGGCCGTCACAGAAAACAAGATATTTGACAGATGCCTGAATATCGCTAACGACATTTTCAAGATAAGCTTACTTAAACACAAGTTCCGAACAACAACATTCGGGCCGTCGGTCTACCAAGCAAAGACATTCGCTCGGTTGAAGATCTTCCCTCTTTAACCTCCAGAGAGTTGAGCGCTGAATGTATTGTTTCCAGATATAAAGAACTCATACGTGGACGTGTTCAACCCGGGGGGGACGGCGGCGCGCCCCCCGGCCCCCGCGCCCGCGCCCCCGCCCCCGCCCGCGCCCGCGCCCTACAACAACTACTTCGTGCCGGCCCCCGCGCTGCAGGTAACACGACTTCAGGGAACAAACGTAGTGTCACCTAATCCCAAATTACAGTTAACATTTTAAGATTTGTCTTTAGTTTAATTGACAGCGTTGTTAAACAGTACAGTAATACATCGGCCACACAGCTATGCGGGATCTTACAGTCTTCAAATAAAGTTCAGTAGTGTAGTGTTGTGAGCCAGCCCGGGCAGGTACCGCCGACTTGGATATCTCTGTCGCTACGCAGTGATGCGTTCCAGTTGTAATGAAATTGCATTAAGCTATTCTTTCTAACTTCGACTTCATGTGTCATGGAGAGTGGCGGCGTGCACGTCGCGATGTCTATGCTCCGATAATCACTTAACGCCAGGAGAGTCATGAATATATTTGAGCTATTCCACTCAAAAATTAAATATTACTAGCTCAGCATTACACCACAAGAAATTAATAGAAAATAATGTAGAATTAACCAAAACTCATTAAATATATTTTCCTCCAGAACGCCCATTTGTCAATATCCCTACCCCCGTCCCCGACCCCCCGCCGGCGCTCCCCCCAGGTACGACCCCAAGCGAATAGTTTTGAGTTCGCCCAATGCAAACCTTTTACAACGTGAAATAATTATTTTCCAATTTTGCTACCGTCATGCGGCACAGCAGGAGNAATAATGTAAAATTAACCAAAACTCATTAAATATATTTTCCTCCAGAACGCCCATTTGTCAATATCCCTACCCCCGTCCCCGACCCCCCGCCGGCGCTCCCCCCAGGTACGACCCCAAGCGAATAGTTTTGAGTTCGCCCAATGCAAACCTTTTACAACGTGAAATAATTATTTTCCAATTTTGCTACCGTCATGCGGCACAGCAGGAGGAGGAGCTCCCGAACGGCCTCTAGCGGGCGCCGCCGCGCGCCGGTAACTATGCACCGCCTACACTTGCTTACTAGGGATGCTCCGGTACCGTCAAAGTATCGATACCTACTCATTTCGATAGTACTCAAATCTTTTTTCGATACTACTGACATTGAGACATTGTTGCACCGAGTATGTATGATACCGAGTATGTATCGCAAGATTGATTCGATGCTATAAATACTTGGTATCAAATCAAAAGTATCGAGTACCTACTCATATTTACTAGTATCGGAATATCCCTATTGCTTACTAACCGACTTGACTGGGCCGCTCCCTGCAGCGTGCAATGTCTGCCCGCCGCGCTCACCGCGCTCTGCGAACAAACACCTTATTTACAGTGCGATCGATGATGGATGCGAGACCCGACGCCGCGACGCCGGGGCGCGTGGGGCACGGGCTTACTATAATTATCAATTTCAGAGCGGAGTCTACGATCCCGCGCAAGCCGGCAGCGACGAGCAGTACCGCAGCGGCATCTAGGCCTGCGCCCCCCGAGACAGTCGGCGCACGAGCGTTGGAGCCTCCATAAACTTATCTTAGTTGAACTTTGTACCGTCGGCGAGCCGGCCGCGCTCCGTGCCGGGTCGGGGTCGTGTCGCTTCCAATTCGCCTTCTTGGCTGAACGTCGGAGATTTAACAAATATGTTTCGACGATCGATTTACAAATGACCGCCACATTCGATTGTTTTAACTAAAATGAGTTTGTGAGATGCGAATCGAACAGAACTGTGAAACTTAACGAGTTGTCGAACGATCGAGTCAGATCGCGAGAGCTAGCCGACTAACTCGACATTAGTTGCGGCTTAGTGCCGATTGTTGACACATTTACACGGGCCATAGACTTGAGATGCACACTTTAAAACTCCGACAAGTATATGTCGTGGCGAGAGGAAAGAGGGCGTTGTTGTCCGCGGGCGCTAGTTTAAAGTCCATCGCAGGATACACATTAACTTTCATCGCACGATCTTAAATCTGTGGTCGCTGAGAATGTTCTACCCTAAAATTGTTCTAAATCTGTATGTTTATGAATAATTGAAATGGCAAAGGACCCTAGATTTTGTAAAATACAAATGAAGTATGGAGTTTTAGTTATGTTGGACTAAACTATGACGTCACAGCAGCTCATAGCGTCACAATATTCCGCGATGTATGTTTATGGTCGTTTGTACCGGACGCTTGTAGCGTATTGTAAGGTAACTCAATAGAATTTTCCATTCAATGTATAATTCAATTAATTTAATTAGGTCGATGAGAAATCGTATTATTATTACTATTATTATTATTAAATTCCTATTCAATATTTTCTTTATTTCTTTTCATTGCATAATTAAGACGGTTGTAGATTTTGGTTTAATTTTAATAAATAATATTTTTGAATATGTAGTATAGTTATGTTATCAATGGATGCAATGATCGGTTGGTGTTACTGCAGTCTTTTCTTTTCTTCTATCAGCCCTTCGAGCGTATCAACTTTTATTGTTTCTTCCACATCTGCGGCAGTAGCAGCTAGCAGTACGCTGTACCATAGACATAGACAATAAACTCTAGAATTCAACTGTCTTTATCTGTCAGGTTTTGTAAAAAGTTTGCATGTACAGAATGACAAATGAAATATGTAAATTGTCGAAATGCCTTAGTAAATGTTAGTTAAAACCGTTTAAAGGTGTATTTTTGTTTTATTTTGTCTGTATATTTGCAAAGAACTAACGAAGAGAAGAATTTGACATCATGGAAATATATCGGAACTGTATTATATATAAAAACTTACGGGAAAATATTTAATATACTTATGTTATGTATGCTTATGTTTGTAGTTTTATTANATGTAAATTGTCGAAATGCCTTAGTAAATGTTAGTTAAAACCGTTTAAAGGTGTATTTTTGTTTTATTTTGTCTGTATATTTGCAAAGAACTAACGAAGAGAAGAATTTGACATCATGGAAATATATCGGAACTGTATTATATATAAAAACTTACGGGAAAATATTTAATATACTTATGTTATGTATGCTTATGTTTGTAGTTTTATTAGACCATTTTCTAATAATTTTAATATTTTACCTATCTTAATGATTGTTGTGACATGTACGGTTTCCTAATTTACAAATTGTTACAACACCACGTAGAACATCGCCGGAATTTGGTCATATTTAGAAATGCCTGGTACTAAAGAACGGCTGTGTTCAGATAACATTATTTCCCTGAGATTTTTTTATGTACTTATTATAGAACGAATTTAATAAGAGAGAAATTTAACTAAAATAATAGTTTAAAATATAATACATCTCTGAATTGGGAAGTCCTCCACCATATCACATACCCATTATCCACCATAATCACAAATAACATATTCCCACGATAACTGGAGAAAATGCAAAATCGATTTTTTTTCTAATTTACTTAGCTTTTAAACACTAATTACATATCGGTAATGGTAGCACTATTGACGCGTGTATAAAAAATGAAATCAATATTTAATTGTAGTTTCGTTATCTTCAATTTCAATTTCGAGAGCAGCAATAATCTGCAGCGCCGCGGCCGTCAGGGCACCCACCACGTACGCCGCCATCACCAGGGAGCACGCCAATAATGCTTTGTTCATTAATAATAATATGTTATGATTGAGTCCACAAGTAGACATTGATAAGATTTGACAACCAATCAAATTGTAATAGAGAGCAATAACTAGTCTCCGATTCTCTTTGCAAGTTATTGGTTTGTGTTTATACTTCGTGAATAAGGTTACAATGATACAAATTAATGTTGCGTTTATAAATTTCAAGGGTATTTAATTTATATACATAATTATTGTTTATAATAGGTTATAAAGCCGTACTAATATCGGGCGATGCGACTACGGCAGTAACAGCTATTAGGTAGGCACGAATTTTCTAATGAAATGTGTACCTACTGTACTTTATGTTCACGAAAATACATAGGTACTTGATAAATGTTCACGAGACTTCCATATCAAAGAATTATTATATCGTGAAATAAAATAAATATTCGCAAAAATTGGCGGCAGGACGTCTTATAAATCCGGACGGGTAAGTATCACTACTTTAGATATAGAAATGTAAATTAATAAAATATTTTTTATTCTTATAAAATATAATTGAGATAAAACAATTAAGTAGCAAAAACAGCACAAATCTCTTTAAAACACGTTACCACTGCAATTTAATCGCCGCATAATCATCGAATCACGAATGACAATACTCGCACGCGACTAGCTCCTCGTGTCACGCGCCTGCTCCTACTCCGCGCCGCGCACTTTTAACGGTACCTACATTGTCGATTTTTCAACGAAAACGCGATCCCATTATGTAGTTATTTTGCTCACCATGTTTTAAATATGTATACCAATCAAACCCACTGCATATAGACATGTTTTCTCTGCTGATGAATTATGAAATCTTGCTGATCAAATAGTTATTTTGTGGACTGAATATTTATTATTCAAGCTCAAGTTATTGTAAGCTGCCTATTTATGATTTAATCTTTGACCTTTATCAAAAATATTTCGGAACAAGGATTGCTGCCTGATTTTTTTAATTGCAAACAAAATTTTTGTATGCTGGCCAAATTATTTCTATGCTGTTTTTTTGTGGCTCACCAAATTTTATAATTGCTAAACATTTAATTCTTCTCATATAATTTTACAACTTTGGCTTAGTACACGAGGCAACGCAAATCCAATAAGAAATGATTACTTTAATTTTATAAAAATAGTTTATCTTGCTATGTGACTGTATATTTTTGTTTTTTTTTTATCTATATCCAACTTATGTTAACCAACATTAATAACACAAAAAGCTAAACAACAACACACTAGGTACCTTACTAGACAAGAAGCGGCAGATTATTGTAATGATTTTTATTTTGGTGATTGAAATTACAAACCATTAATAGGTACTGCATGAAAATAGTGATAAACTGCTCGTTATAAATATAAACATTGCTGATAACTAGTTCAGATTGGTTGGTACCGGTGTCCCGTTGGCAGTTTGGGAAGCATGCAAAACAAGAATACGACGCATGTCATTTATTTCCAATAATAAAATCGATCCAATCCCTAAGCATGGCTATATTGACGTAAATCTGAGGGTCGCAGGAGACGCCACACTGCTGATTGTCGCTCATNAACTGCTCGATATAAATATAAACATTGCTGATAACTAGTTCAGATTGGTTGGTACCGGTGTCCCGTTGGCAGTTTGGGAAGCATGCAAAACAAGAATACGACGCATGTCATTTATTTCCAATAATAAAATCGATCCAATCCCTAAGCATGGCTATATTGACGTAAATCTGAGGGTCGCAGGAGACGCCACACTGCTGATTGTCGCTCATGACGCCAAGGAGCAAGGATTCGGACAGCAGCGGTGTCCCCGCACAGTAGTTGCAGGGTGCATTTCTACTCCATAAGACCCCTGCACACAGCGCTGACCGTCCACATCCACCCTGCAACAAGGCCGAGCCGCTCTGCAGATGGCGGAGTGACCATGTGTCATCTGTACTGCGGCACTGACGGGTTGAGAGATTGTACACATATGCTTTGTGCAGTCTGTGACCTGATAGACTTTTATCAATTGTCCTATAAAATGGATAGGCACTTTAACATTATATTATTCCAACTTTATTTTAGGTAAATAAAATAAATGTATAATTATTTATTTACCTTAATGGACCAAATCCAAGCATAGTGAAACTTTCACCTACAGTAATCAGAAAATAATCAATAATATTCGGTAATTCCACTGGAAACCTTGAACCAGATGTTAAGCTATCCTCGCTCTTTAGAACACTTAGGTCATAACTCTTGTTCCCATTCTGGTAAAACGGGTGTACTTGCACATCTGACAGAGTATGTATCTGACCTTTCTTCTCCAGCCCATAGTCTTCCAACATCACAAAAGAGTCCAGGGAATCCAGTTCTTCAATTGCATCTATACAACTGGCAGCAGTTATTGTCCAAAATTCTGAGATTATAGTGAGTATGCAGCCAAAAATTATGTCTTTCGGAGGTTTAAATTTTACTAAAGCCAAGACATGATTATTAAAAGAATCTTCTGCATATTCTCCATCAAATTTTTTGTCCTTTCCTAAAATATCTGATATTGTATCAGGTGTGGATTTAGCCTGAGAAATGTTAAGTTTACCAGATTGAATTATTCCTAATTCATAAAATGAACTCTCAGTTTGATTATATTCAAAGAAACGCATTGTAGGTCTAGTCTTTTTTGAGGGTTTCCAAGTGCACTCAATACCCGGTGGAAATGTCTTATGTGTTGTTTGCTTGTAATACTTTGTTTGGTCCGGGATTATGGCTGGTACAGTTGTCTCATGTCTAAAAGTGGTGGATGTATTCACATGTTCGTTTACATTCCTACTCGCACATGCTAAGAAGTGCTGTACTAAAAAGGTCAGGCTTGTGACTAATATAATCAAGAATACAGCTTCTAACAATGAAAGACAAATTTCAGGTTTTGTGAATGATTTACACCATCTTTTGAGTTCTTTAAAACAGAAAACACACATTATTTAAACATGACAAGTTATAGAACAGGACATGGCCCTTTAGATTGTACAATATTCAGAGGTGTCCATAAAGTTTAAGTATATTCCTTCTCATTGTTCATTATTCTCAGGATTCTTATATTTGAAGCAAGCTTCATAAAAAAAATGATTAGATTTAAGTTAATTATATTTACTAAATGTATTTAGTCATTAAATTACATATTATGTTAGCTAACGCTAAGTAGTCAAATAGAATTATTTAAACAGATAGGTTTATAATTATTAATTTTACCATCAGACTCAATTTTGTTTCCTACATTGGTTTATAATTATTCATTTTACCACTCAGCTTTTGTATCAGACTCAATTTTGTTTCCTACAGTGTATGGTTTCCGGAAAGGTCTATCTCTACAGCCGAACCTTAACTGTCCTGATTCTTTGCGGCCACCAAACCCACCGCCTAAGCGTCGAGGCTTCCATCCAGGAAGTCGTCGTTCAGCTTCCCGCTCTACAATTATCTCTGAACCATCTATGTATTCTAAGTGCATCTCTCTTAGTGCCTTTTCCATACAACTGTACTTTTCATATTCTACAAAAGCATACTGCTTCGATTTTCCTGTGACAAGATCCCTTACGAGACGACAGTGAATGATTTTACCGAATTTTGAAAATTCCGATTCGATAGTTTCCTAAAAGTGTAATAATAAGTTTATATTAATTGATATTTAACAATGTGTTGAGTAATTGTGGAATTATAGATGGATACAGACCTGTGGTGTCCTAGGGTTAAGTCTCCCTATAAAGATGGTATGATTTGGGTTTCCCTTTACCCNGCCTTATAAGAGATATGATCCCTTAATATTAAAAACAGCAATAGAAGCCTAGGAAATTGGGAATAAGTCTTTAGTTGAAATAGCTAAGCAATTTAATATAAGTAAGTCGATTTTTCACAGACATGTAACAAGAACAATGAAATCTCGAGGTGGACAAAAATGTCTAAGTAATATATTATAAAATATTTAATATTTGTTCAGAGTGGGGGGTATTCATCTGATTAATCCATGGAATAACCGACACACCTAATCTCTTAACCCAGATAAAAATATCAGCCCCTAAGTACTTACCAAGAACGAAGAAATATAAACCGTTTATAAGAAAGCTCACTCGTTCGAATTTAGGTGCTTACTCTCCCATATACATAATCCTTTGGGACTACAATAATGTCCACGGTAGCGTGGTCTCCGTCAATGTTCATTCGGAGTTGTCCGATTGCGCTGAACTAATTTTAAGTGATGAAATAGATGTTTTTTTTAATTGTCTCACAACTTACTGAACAAATCTGTCGTGGATCATTTCCCAAGTAAATATAAATTAATCATAAGTAAATAAAATAAATAAATTAAAACCAAGCAGTGCCAACCCTAGCAAATTTCTCATTTCGTCCCAATTAACCGCAATTTCCGGGTAAATAGGGATTACACCTATTTTTGCTTTTTTTGCTTAAACTGGAATGCTAGTTGCATAGTTTTAAATTGGATAACAAAGATGCCCCCAAGACTCAATCATTTTAATCCTGATATAGCATTATAATCATCAACAACTACCTTAAAATTGGTCATAAAGTTGGAAGTTGTCCCTAATCGCCCCATTTTACGGTACGTATTTTTAATTAGACGAAGTCAACTGACGTTTAATGTGCTGTCAGTTTTTGATTAAATAAAAATAGTGTTGTGACAAAGTGAATGATTGAAAAAACTCCTGAATTAATGAAATTGCCTCGATTGTCTAGTGAATAGTTAGTGTGCCGTACTGCCGATATCGGGTACGGGGTTCGAATTTTAGCCATGCTTTGTATATACCAACCAGTTTTCGACGATTATGTTCCTATAGTATCTACCTATACTAAATAGCGAGTGTTTTAAACATTAAGGAAAACATAACGAGGAAACTTGTAAGACTGTCCTATTTTCAATACATCATATAGTTGAAACTATAGATGTATAAAATATAACAATTATAGGTAGGTAATGAAAATAAAAAAAAACTGATTGTAGTTACATACTACTAGTAACATATATTGGAGCACTTTAATACAATTTTATTCGGCCCACCAGTCCTGGTGAAACTGGAAAGGCCTCCGGGCTACCAGTAATACTTCAATCATAAAAAAAAAACAATTTTATTGTAAAATAGAGATAATATTTTATAGTTTGAAATGATTAACTCTTCTCGGCTCATTGTTCATTCATGTGATTGAACGAGAACTGAACGCATCACTATTACTTTAAATATAGCAACATTATTTTACAAAGTGACATTAGCTACTGTCAGCTAGCTTCGTCTAATTTTTTTTAAGGGGTTTTATGACCTGGTAACTGAGACCTTTAAGTCATGTCTTATTTTAATTCATATTCTTATTTTTATGAAAAATGATGAAAGGAAATGAGATGATACAGGATGAAATATAATCTTAGTAAAATGGTGGTCATTTACTAAGATTTTTTCAGTGGACTTTTTGGAGGATCCCGATAAGTTAAGTCCAGCGGCTTTGTTTCATTTTCCCACATTTGTGCACTTTCACAGATATTAAACAACTAATAAACCACCATTATTACACATTTAAACCCAAAGAAACACTAAATAGACAAAATAAAACAAATCACACAACTTCACTCCTCGCGTTCCCGCCAAAAAGTCCTCTTCTGCTTCGTCTAATTAAAAATACGACTATAGGTACCTATGGCATTTGTTTTTGAACTTCTTTTTTTGTTGTACCTACTTATTACCTCCATGGATAGAACTTAATAAGTGTAGGTATTATCTATGATCCATAGACAATACACTTAATATTTAAGTTAATAGAGTCATAAACTAGAAATAATACGAGTGCCGTATCATCATCATCATCATCATCAGCCTTTATCTGCCCACTGCTGGGCATAGGCCTTCCCCAATGCCTTCCACATAATGCGGTCCTCCGCCTTCCGCATCCAACGACCTCCCGCCATGCGCACTAAGTCGTCAGTCCACCTGGTTGGAGGACGCCCCACGCTCCTGGTACCCATCCGTGGCCTCCATTCGAGGACTTTCCTCCCCCACCTGGCGTCGCTGGCTCGACAGATGTGACCGGCCCATTGCCACTTTAGCTTGCTAACTTTGAGAGCTATGTCGTCGACTTTGGTTCTCCGTCGAATTTCTTCGTTCCGGATTTTGTCCCTTAGAGAAATACCGAGCATAGCTCTCTCCATCGCCCGATGTGCGACTCTTAACTTATGGGCCAGCACTGCCGTCAGTGTCCAGGTTTCCGCGCCGTATGTCATCGCGGGGAGAACGCACTGGTTAAAGACTTTTGTCTTCAGGCATTGAGGAATTTGCGAGGTGAGGATTGCACGGAATTTCCCAAATGCCGACCAACCCAGTCGTATGCGTCTCTCAATCTCTGTATTGAAGTTACCCCGGCCAAGCTGGATAGCCTGACCGAGGTAGACAAAGTATTTACCTCTTCAATGACTGCATTCGAGATGGTAACTTGGCCCGGGACGATTTTATCATTGAACATGACTTTCGTCTTGTCAAGGTTCATCCGCAGTCCCACGCATCGGGAAGCAGCATTGAGATCGTTGAGCATACGACTGAGGTCCTCCAGCGATTCCGACATTAAGACTGTCATCGGCAAATCGAAGGTACTTATGACATGTACTCTCCGTTGACGTTGATTCCACATGTTTTACAGTCCAGCGTCTTGAAGACATCTTCAAGTGCAGCGGTGAACAGCTTCGGAAATATATACCTAGTCAGGTCATAAGTATTGTCACACAGTAAAAACTTTTCTTTTAGAATGCTGGCCACAAAAAAGTTTATTGAATTCGAATTTCGAATTGTTCATGAAAATAAAAATAGTATACATTTAGAATTTTACTCATTTTTAANTTGTTTGTCATCGCTCGAACGTTGGCTTTAATTTAAAATTGTATTTACTGCAATTATTTATAAATATATTATTACTTAATTTACTAACATTATTTGCGTTATATTTCTATACCTATACATAGGCATAAACTATCAATATATTATTACTTAATTTACTAACATTATTTGTGTTATATATCTATACCTATACATAGGCATAAGCTATCACATGCATACTATTTATTGTCAAACTTTTGTTCTTGGCGTCTGTTGTCAAATTGAGAATAAATTAAATATTGTTTGCCTTTGTTAATATTTTTTATAGTGTAGCCTTGGCGAAATTTGTGATTATAGAAGTATAAAATACAATCATAATAGTGTACAAACTTACAATTCCAATTAATTATAGTCGAATTTCGACTACTGCGGGACCACTAGTTGACATTATTACCTACTAGTTATAACAACCCTGCTTAGAAACGCAATGACTTCCATCAAAAATCAACAGGACAGCACATTAACGAATATTAATGTCAGTTTTATAATTTTATTTGAATATTTATCGATTTAAATAATAACCACTTGCAAACGGACGATGATGATCTAAATATAAAATGTCGGTTACAGCTTCATTTTATGTTTGTTATCAGTCGTCCGTGATCAGGACAGTTCTAAAATCGAGTACAGTTCGCGAATATCCTAGCATGACCCAGAAAATACTAGAAGATTGTTCACAGACTGAAAAAGATGCAGGCTATGCATGTTTTAGTGTTGAAAAGTTATATTAAGAGTTGGGTGTTAGTTTGTTTATTATTTTGTTGTTTCATACAATCTCTTACCATGATGCCCTTGATGTGATTCACCAGAGGCGAATCAGCGAAGAAGTTGTTCACCGCGGAGAATATTTTACTTGTTTGAGTCGTCGTGTCACAGCAGGCGTTCACACGCCCGCCGATCGTTCTGTGGGAACAAATAAACCGACGTTTTTATATAAAACATGTCTGAAAACCGTCCAATTTTGCGTCTACAATGTTTATCTCAATACTTCACATTGAGTAGTCATCGCCAAATGTTAGAGATCTGCGCATCTGGCGAGTTTTTTTTGTTTTGAATTCAGCTCAGAGGAAACATTAAATCAATCAATGTTGTACGTTACTGCATTGCATTTATTCTATTTAAGACAAATTTTGTGGTAAGAGTGATATATACAAAAAATCGGTAATGCAAATATTATGTGCAGACAGATACTAATTCCTTCGTTTTATTTGTTTTTATACAGCTACACGAATTCACACCAGGATTACGAAAACCAATAATTTATCTTTAATTTACTTTGAAATGAATTTTCCTTTCACTGTTTAAAATTTTTTTTCTATTTACGTGGACTTTGAAAGTCACAGGTGCAATTTCTACAGATCAACGATTCAATAATTAGCAAAAGGATTTTTTTCAATATTACAAGACAATTGCATGTGTAAGTGAGCAATTTTCTGCATTATATGCTGACGTCTGTAAAGAAGCAGTCATGCGTTCCTATATATTTGATGGGTGGGCCAGTCATTACACGATTCTACTCTTAGACACAGCCCACTGAGTTTCTCGCCGGATCTTCTCAGTGGGTCGCGTTTCCGATCCGGTGGTAGATTCTGCGAAGCACGGCTCTTGTAGGGTTCGTGTTAGCAATGTCATCAGGTTTGAGCCCCGTGAGCTCACGTATTAGTTAAGGCGACGCTGATATAGCCTCTCAAGGCTATCAGCTTAGGTAGGAAAGAAAAAAAAACACGATTCGATTGACACTTCGATGTCTATGGAGTCCGATGGCCACATACTGATAAGTGTAACATAATGTTGAAAACTAAAACTCAAACATCAATAATTCGACGACAGAAAGTTGGAATGGTATTTGCTTAGTGAACTATTTAGAAACTAAAATATATTATATTTACCAATATACAGAAAAAGTAGTAAGTGTTTAATAGAATTTGTATAGTATTCATGAAATATTTCATGTTTATTTTTAAGTAATGATCAAATAATGAAAGGTTTAAAAAAACACCATTTAATAAAATTATGCTAAATTTACGTTATTCGTAAGCTCAGTCCAGTGCAAAAGTAAAATATCCTTCAAAGATTTATATTAACCACATCCAATTTCCACCAGTCTAATAATGTTTATTGTAGTCTTTAACTTGGCAAACAATTGCTTGATTGGAAGTAATTAATTTAATTCCGAGTATATTATATTATCTACAAATCTTCAAGGACTCACCCTTTCAGTTTGAAGGAAACCTGCAAGAGGCAGCTAGGTGTCAGAGATGAAGTTCGTAGGTGTGCGATCCGGTAGGAGGTCGGGAGCGGAATGAAGGATGCTGGCCATTGCTGGGCTAGGCGGCGTGGCGCGCCTGCGTTGCACGAGACTCGCTGGAGCTAAGGACCACTTCCACTAAAGCTCTGAGTAATTAAAAGAAACTCTGGTGGTAATCATTACAGAACACAAGATATTTGACAGATGCCCGAATCTCGCTTACGACATTTTCAAGATAAGCTCGCATATATACAAGTTCCGAATAACACCATTCGGACCGTCGGTCTACCGAGTAATATCATCCGCTCGGTGGAAGATCTTCCATTTGTCTTATACCTACAAAGCTACCGGCTTACCGTGATTGTTGTTGTACGGTTTCTTATGCACCCGGCCGGGGTGACCTTTCCCGGAAGTTCCCGTTGTTACGTTTGAAGTTACGTCTGGGTCCCGAAGTAGAAACGGTCAAGTTGTCGAGTTGCGAAATTATTTTCGCCATCTCCGCCAAAATAGATGTAGTAGACTCACCCTTTACTGTGGCACCAACCTCTGAGATATGGGAAGGCTGGATGTTTTCCAGTACTTTGTCGGTGCGTTTGGCGAGCTGCGCCAAGTCGCTGGTCTCAGATACGGTGAGGACTGCGCGTACCGACATCAGGAGATGCCATTTCCACAGCAAAGACAGAGTGTCTTCGCTCATCTTCCCCCACGCCAGGTCAATCATCTTCGTCAGCAGCTGGAATAGGCACTGGTCACCAAGCTCCATCTCACCAATCAGCTTGTATAGTATCCGGGCCTTTGACTCTTCAAAAACTTGAAGTCATTTCTCCTTCAGAGCTTTATACGTATTTTTGTCCGGTGGTTTGGTAAAAAAATCAGTAACTTGGGCGATGGCATCCTTGCTTAATTTTATGATTACCAAATTGTATTTTTGCTCGTCGCCCAGCTTCTGCGGGCACAGGATGGCCTCAATCTGGATGAACCAAAGGCGTGGTTGGTCCGTCCAAAACTCTAGTATGCGTGATAATACGGTGATGCTTGTCAGTTGGAGAGCAGCTTCCGGAGCCATGGTTTGTTTGTCAGTAGCGTCTGCGTCGGCTTGCGCCATGGTGCAGGGCATCGCAGTAGTGGGTCGTAACGGTCCAAGTCCCAAAAACACTTGCACAACACACAAAAACGCACGGTATAAAGTTCGAGTCCTCGGGGTCACCACTGTACGGTTTCTTATGCGATGTAAAGGGCGTTAACTGCCCTTGTAAATAAAACAAGTTAGTTCCGGTTTTACTCCGTATATTGTCACAAGTGTCT
Organism: Bombyx mandarina; assembly: GCF_003987935.1. Next base: position 925,994 of record NW_021011565.1, read on the forward strand.
GACGTGTCGGGTGGGCTATGTACGACTGACGATATCAAGCGATGTACAAGCCCCATGCGCTACTAAACTGCATGCCTACATCGTAACAAATTGACGCTTGTCTAGTATCGAATCTCCGGTTTCTCAATTCCTTTTTTTACATCGTATGCCGAGCGCAGTCCGGTCTCTAATATATAAGGCTAAATGCTAAAATCAATAAACCATTCATCTGCTAAAAATGCATCACTGCTTCTTAGTAAATGGTTGGTTGGTATAGTAACCGGCAAACATCGTGAGCAAATGACCTTGACTGCGCAGAACCGAATTTTAGATCACTTTGGTGGTGAGGGTGAGGCGCGACGACAGGGGAAATCGTATCGAGCGCGTTATTGGTAGATCAGTCGAACCTTGCGTCCCGCACCTCGCCTTCGTTCCGCTTGCTCCCAAAAGTACGCTTGCGTACAGTGAAAAGTCTATCGTTACTAATCGTTAAGTTATATTTTGTTATAATTGCTTGTTGACTTTGTTGCCATTGCTATTTGTTGAGTGTTTGTTGATTTTTTATAAAAAATACACTATGCCGCGACAAACTGGTGTAGTATTCAAAAGAAAGGGTAGAAAAATTGTGTACGACGTATATTGCTTCATTATAAAACAGGGGAAGAATAATATTATGGAAAAAGTAAAACAGACTTCGGAAGCAACAAAAACATCAGTGAGTACTGTTAGGTGCATTATTAACGAAGCTAAAGGCTCTGGCTTGCTCGTCGTGCTTGGGACTCCGGGTAAGAAAAGATCAGGGAAGAAGAAAGTTACCGGAATGGATAGTTTCGTTCAATCTGTAATAAAAAGATGTAATCATAATAACTACATAACAAGCAGCGAAACTCCGTACCGTAGAAAGGCTTCGAAAATTTTAAAGAAGATATATTTAATGGCTCGGAATGAAGTTTACGACGAATTATGAAAGAGCTAGGCTTCAGATGGAAAAAAAAACAGAAAATAATCGGAAGCTGGTAATTGAAAAAAGTAACATTCGATTACTACGAATCGAATATCTTCAAAAAATAATTAATTATAGACAAAAAAGAAGATCGAACCGACCGAGTCGTAAACTACACCGATGAGCCCTATGTCGACTTATCACGATGATGGCGACTCGGGTGATGAAAACAGTGATGATGATAATGGTCAAGATTATGATAACGAAAAAAAAATTACAAATACCAGCTTCGCTTCAACTGAACGAAGACCTGGCAACAGCTCTAGTTTTGACTTAATAGAAGGAATATCTATTTTACCCCAAGATTAAATTATTATAATTATTAACCTATATTTTTTGTTGATGTTCTAATAAATATATAAATAAATACATATGTTGATTTTAATAATTTAATTGCATTATGACGCAGAGTAAATAAGGTTTTTGCGCGTGAGTGTACCATGCGCAAACTTACCCCCACTACGTCAACAAATGCTCAAGAAGTTTGCCGGCTATTATACCTACATATTCGAACTCATAATATTTTCTTAGTCTTTGTCTCATTGTTGAAGAGCGTGACTCTTTTTTTTTTATTGCTTGGATGTGTGGGCGAGCTCACAGCCCACCTGGTCTTAAGTGGTTACTGGAGCCCATAGACATCTACAACGTAAATGCGCCACCCACCTTGAGATATAAGTTCTAATGTCTCAGTATGGTGACAACGGCTGCCCTACCCTTCAAACCGAAACGCATTACTGCTTCACGGCAGAAATAGGCAGGGTGGTGGTACCTACCCGTGCGGACTCACAAGAGGTCCTACCACCAGTAATAGGTATTTATTCTATAATATATTTCTCTAGTGGAGAGCTTCGATGACCGATATTTCTAGTTGCTGAGTAAACTGATAAGAATACCAATTTCGGCTTCAGCTTCTAGAACTTTATGCCTTATATTTTACTAGTAGCCATAAGTATTTTACTGAAACGCGTCGCAACAGTAGAACAGCGTTTTAACCGAATTAAATACAGTGTGTTCTATCTGAATCTACGGACTATCTAAATAATATATAGGTATACATATATGCAGGTCAGCCAGCCGGGGCGAGTGTTACATACCTGAATGACATTGAATTTTCGTGATTCATATTGCGTGCATCCGTACATTCCGTACCCCTCCGGTTTTCAATATGGAAAATTCAGAACTATTCTCTCTTTATATGAATGCTAAAGAAATTTCTTTGAATACTATATCGAACAAAGGATACGGCGCCGCTTTGTACAGGCCGTGAGAAAAAGGTTGTTTGAGCGGATAATAGAAGAACATACTCTATTAAGAGGAACCGCATTTCCTTTTATCCATATTAACGTATTCTCCGGTTATTACCTGGATGAAGCGTATTCCTTGGATAGAAACACACGCTTTTTTACACAGACGGTCCGGATATTCGACTGAAAGCTCAAACAGAAAAAAAATCGACCTAATCATTATTAGAATAAAAAAAATATTTTTAAAAGAAGAAAACAAAAATTATTGCTTAGATGGGTGGATGAGCTCACACACCTGGTGTTAAGTAATTACTGGAGCCTGGATATCAGTTCTACCAGTACCTGTAACACAGGTTCTTTACGAACTTATCACGGGACCAGTTAACGTGGCGTGATTGTTAGTAAATATTTATTTATTTATTATTAAGGTCTCAGTATAGTTACAACGGCTACCCCACCCTTCAAACCGAAACGCATTGGAAGTCAATCGTGAACATTTATTTTTATTTTTTATTTCCTTTGTAGGCAGACCGGCATACGGCCCACCTGATGGTGAGTGGTTACCGTCGCCCATGGACTTCAGCAATGCCAGGGGCAGAGCCAAGCCGCTGCCTACCGCTTAATACTCTCCACAAGCCTCGTTTTGTTAAGAAATGTTTCGGTGATTGGATTATTGGTTGGCATAAGTGCATTATTTCTGAAGGAGCATACTATAAAATATATCAACTAACATTTTATGTTTTATTGATCTGTTCCCGATACTTTCTTGACAGAGCAGTATGTAGTTTGCGTAATTACTTTACAATTCAGACCTCAAGTCTCAAGACGAGTGGCGGCATTCACGTTGTTACATCTCTCGAATCCGGTAACCACTTATTAATAGGTGGACCGTGAGCACATTCGCTTGTTAACGCAATGAGAAATAATGCCCTGTTTCAGAAATACTGCTGTGGAACATTGCGTGACAAGTTCAATATGATCTTATTGAGGACCGACAAATGTTCTCTGGCCTTCAGTTATCTAACATTTGCATTAGATTAGGGGCCAGATGGCACCATGACATCATTAATTCGGAGCATAACCGTAAATTCTTTGTTCCTGATCGCTGCCACCAGCTTGAGACATATTTGTAAAAATGTTCTTATCTTTTGCCATCTATCTATATACCTATATAAAAATGAATTGCTGTTCGTTAGTCTCGCTAAAACTCGAGAACGGCTGGACCGATTTGGCTAATTTTGGTCTTGAATTATTTGTGGAAGTCCAGAGAAGGTTTAAAAGGTAGATAAATATGAAAATGCTCGGAATTAAATAAAAATAACAATTTTGTTTTTCCTTTGATGTGTCCCCCGTTGGACGGATTCGTTGTGTTTGTTTTAAGTTTATTTAATACAAAAGTTTAGGTCTTTTATATTTTATCGATTGAGGCGCTACGAAGTCTGCCGGGTCAGCTAGTACTAAATAAAACATTATGCTGTTTGAGTAGGATTCATAATTACTTAATTTTAAGGAGGAACATCAGTACGAACACAGGCCAGAGCATTTATAAAATAATAGTATTTTCTTATCGTCTAACGGAACGTCCTCATAATAAATGTATTGATTTCATATTGATAAATGTATTTATGTATTGGTGGGTACCAATTTTTCTAATAAAATACGTACTTAACTAATGTTCACGATTGACTTCCACGGTGAAGGAATAACACGGTGTAGTAAAAATCAAACCCGCAAAATTATAATTTGCGTAATCACTGGTGGTAGGATCCCTTGTGAGTCCGCACGGGTAGGTACCACCACCCCGCCCATATCTGCCGTGAAGCAGTAGCGCGTTTCGGTTTGAAGGGTGGAGCAGCCGTTGTAACTATACTGAGACCTTAGAACTTATATCACAAGTTGGGTGGCGCATTTACGTTGTAGATGTCGATGGGCTCCAGTAACCACTTAACACCAGGTGGGCTGAGCTCGTCCACCCATCGAAGTAATAATTTTTTTTTTGTAAAGATCTTTAAAATCATTACTTTTGTGAGTCCTCCTTTTCCTCGCGTAATCATCCTCATTACTGAGGGTCATGATTCCCCCGAAAAGAGATTAATTTCTCTTTACTGATGCCCTTCCATCTGCGTATGTCATTGGCATCATGAAGAGCAGCCTGTATAGCTTGGTATCTAATTGGACTGCGGCCTCTTCGTCATTTATATTATACTTTATTGACGGGTTTGAAAAGATATTTTGGAACGCTATCTTTTATGCTATAATCTATATTGAAACCATTGCTAAAGATATTTAAAAAAAATCGAATCAGGTAGCGTACAACATTTTAATGTCTCGAAGTGAAATATATAATCATTCGTTCGTAGTAAAATCGCGACAATGGAAAACTTTCATTGGATAACGTCACTATTGTAAGTCTGAGATCAGTGGATATCTTGCTTAATTGATTGAAGGATCACCAAAACTGCTTTTTTTTAGATTGTAACTGTATGGTAATTGATGACGGTGATTGAGAATGTTTTGATGGTCGTGTTTTAACTGGTGTTTATAGAAGGTAATTAAAAAAATATATGCGTCAATCTCAGTCAAAATGGTACCCGTATCTTAAATTAAATTACAATCATAGATTATACACTTAATATAAATTACAATAAAACGGATGCCTTAATAAAGCGGCAGACTCGCCTCTCATACATCAGAATGCACTCATTACATTCGTTCTATTCAATCACTACTTCAGATGACGAATCGTTGCCAGCTTTTAAATTTTCAAGATTTACGGAAATAAACTTTGAATATTATATTTAAGACAGTTCAAAACAAAAACAAAAGTATTCAAATGCCAAGTTGCACAAGAAAACCATAAACATATTTGTTTATGGTTGCGATTATATACCAAATTTCGTGACAGTATCACGGTATTAATTAAAAAGATATATGAAAATAGAAAGCTGTTGCATAAGTCAAATTAGTCAAAGGATGCATATATGATACGTATTTGCTCGTTTTAAGCTGCGGATAGTGGTCGCCGGGTCGTAAATAAATAAAACAACAAAAAGTGCTTTCTTTTTCATTTTGTAAACTGGTATTACAATATGACGCATGCGTCGAGAGAACGCGAGGGCTCTGCGAGCTAACGGGTCGACAACTCCACAGTAGAGAATTCATTCTAGTTTTAGCCGGCGCTAAAAACAGACGTATTAAAAACCTTTCTCTTAAATCTATAAAGTTAATCTATAAAAATGGAATTCGTAGGCAAGAAATACAAGATGACTTCCTCCGAGAACTTTGATGAGTTCATGAAGACCATCGGTAAGTGATTTTTGACTGTACTAACATTGATTTTCTAGAATGAATATCGTTGTAGAATGCCGGCCGGCATTTCGTTCATTCACCGCGCGCTTCGACTTTTTATTGCGTGGATATTCAAATCGAGTAGGTACCTGCAATTTTCAAATTTTTTATTTTGTCCGGAAATAAGTTTTTAAAGCCACCTTTTAAAAAAATATGATGTACTAGTGTATTATTTGAACTTGTACGTTATTTTTATCTACTTTTAAATCTATCTAACACGAGAATTGAAAGTTTCTAAGTACATATTATTAGAGGTGTTTGGAATGAGCGCCTTAACTTTTCTACCGTTGGTTTTTTGATATTCGTTTTTTGATACACTTTGTGTGAATCGTGGGTATCCGTAATTAGGTACCGACCTAAATAATTGGACTTCCAGAACATTTTCAGACCAAATAATTATGACAAATACAATTTAACAGACAGCGATAAAAATCACAATGCCACTCGCCGGGAAACGATGATGATCGAATAATAAATGTTATTATTAATGCCTTTGGCTATTTTCATTATTAAATATTTATACCTAAATCATTAACACAATGGTATTAAAAAGTGAATTTTATAACTTAAATTTAACGTAGCTATATTCTATTTTCTTCGATCAAAAGTAAACGTTTCTAGATTTAAGCTGCGCCGTGAAAAATATCGATGTACCTTCCCATTCCGAAGAGCGGTAACTGTATTATTATATGCATTATGGTTTATTTTGAATAACAAGTATAGCGTTTCCTACAGTACAAGAGAATGACCGGAAATTAAAATTTGCTTGAGGCTGTTACGTCAATACGTATTGTAATATTAAATACCTATTAAAAAAAAAAAAAACTTTCTATACATCTTAATACTTTCTGTATATGTCTACAACATTTTTTTTATTGCCTTTGCAAGCAGAAGATTGTACGGCCCACCTGATGGTAAGTGGTTACCGTCGCTCATGGACGTCAGCAACGCCAGAGGCAGAGCCAAGCCGCTGCCTACTGTACTATAAATATATACAAGGTGGGTGGCGGCATTTACGTTGTAGATGTCTATGGGCTCCGGTGACCATTTAACACCAGGTGGGCCGTAAGCTCGTCCGCCCATCTAAGCAATAATAAAAAAAATACTATTAACTAGCTACACCGTAAAACAAATTTTGTCACGCGTCGTATTTTTTTGTGTTAAATGTGTTGTAGCATAACTAAAAAATGGGTTTCGGTGACGATTTTAGAAGGTTACAGTTTCAGGACTTACTAACTACTTAATGCATGCAAAAATGTTTTGTTAAAATTTTCGCGTACATAAAAATGGTATTCCACTCGCTAATAAGCGCCTCAATGACGTCTGTAGTGTAGCTGTCCCTTGGGTAGCGAACTAGCGAGAACATCGAAGTTGAGAGCCTTTTCGTGTTGCCGCCATTGTGAATTCTGGCATCATTGGCGCTACTGTGGTTGGGGTGACCAGCCGAAAAATATCAGGAAAATATTGTTACGCCGGTATTACAATGTCTACGAAGCTATGTTGATTAGGTATGTTTTTAAAACTGCCGAACTAAATAAAAATGTCTAATCATGTCCCTTTCTCCGCCATAATTTTTTTAATGTGTCTGATAAAATACTAACGATTTCCAATTTCGAACTATTGTAGCCGCTGTTATGTAAATCTATTTTGTCGGTCAATACAAACACCTATAAATGTAGATTATTAACGTACCTGATAAAAAAAATGCAGTGATGCAACGAATTCTTGGATAGAAGCGTCAATTGTTATCTAATCTAAAGCGCAATATCTGCGTGCAAAGAAGGAAGAATGACATTCTCCTTATATCTACATTAAGCGCATGAATCATCGTCCCACACACGACCTGGTTGGTGGCCAGTATGATATGAGCTCGATGGCCAATATAATATAATGATATAGGCAATATACCAACGCTATTGGAACTTCGTTATCATGTATCTTATTAGTCTCGTTCTCTAATACCATGGACGCTACGTTTCATTATATCATTTTAAATGTTCCACATTAAGCCACCTGAAGTTTTTCGAATACCAAATAGTACATAATGCTGTTAATTTAGAATCACTCACCTCAGTGATGCCAACTCCGGGGTTTTCCCCCCAAATTTAGGGGGAAAAAATCTATACAGGGATTTTTTAGGAGGTGAAATAGAAAAATATTTTGGGGATATTTTTAGGGATAAAATTTTATATAGAAAAATACTAAATAACTATTGTTATTAACTAATTATTTATTATTTTTATTTATTTCTTTACTTATATTGTAATGAATAAATACTTGGTCCGTCGTTGAGGAGATTTATTTTGAATTTAGTGGTTTTTGAAATTGCTTTCGGGGGAAAGTTTTCAAACAGTTGGCGACACTGACTCACCTCCATACCGATACGAACGATTTCTTAAACGGTACGCAAAAGGAGCCAGAATAAAGGTGGTTTTTTCGAAGCTCATTCATTGCCTTCGAATAGTTTTTGTTATACATAATGAAGTAGGGAATTAGTATGAACATCGGAAAACAGCTAATAGTTTCACCCCGAGATTCTGAGTCACCATACAGTGACGGGCCTCTAGATTGGTGGCTGCAGTAATTCTGCACGAATTACAAACGAAACTTTTTGTCACATTCGCAAACCTTGAACGCTCATTGAACTCCAGTTTTTATCGCGGTTGGTATATGATGTCGTGCATGAGTTATTTAACTTAGATAATCCGTTTTTAGATTGGTAGAACGAGATCACTAGCTCAACTGCACAATCGGTGACACAAGTGAATACCAGAGTCCATTGACAACGAAAATGGCGCTTGAAAAAAATAGGTCGCAATCTCCATTGGATTGTAATAATGTCTATTCATCTATCTCACTTCAAATCATGTTCGATACGCGTTAGAAATTATAGAAGCATTTCTAGACAAAGCCAGCGCGTAAATTGCAGTAGATGTGAATAGTAGACCTTTTATTTGCATTCTGAGCATTAGTGGTGACTAGTCTTCTCGTGATCAATGTTTTTGCGTAGGTATGCTAAATAATAGTGTTAATAGTAGTGACATTAGAGTATGGTTAGCGTTGACTATGAGAATAGCTATTAGATTGGGCTTGTTTTTTTCGGTGCCGCGATAGGGCCCCCCAAGCCGCCGCGTCGCCGGAACTGTAGCATTTGCAGCTATATTGCTAATCCACAATCTAGCCATGTATATATAAAATCTAGGCTTGTAAAATGAACATTCGCGCTTATTCTAATTTTATTATAATTTAATTACAATTTGCCATGCAGGAGGCTAAAAGGCTGGAACGGAAGAGAGGGTTGCCATGAGTAAATCTTAAAATTAGCAACTTAAAGCAACGATAAAGCTACTTTAATCATAAGTTTCAATTTTTCTAATGAAATACGTACTCTGCAAATGTTCACGATTGACTTCCACGGTGAAGGAATAACATCTTGTAATTAAAAGGAAACCCGAAAAATTATAATTTGCGTAATTACTGGTGGTAGGACCTCTTGTGAGTCCGCGCGGGTGGGTACCACCACCCTGCCTATTTCTGCCGTGAAGCAATAATGCGTTTCGGTTCGAAGGGTGGGGTAGCCGTTGTAACTATACATGAGACCTTAGAACTTGTATCTCAAGGTGGGTGGCGCATTTACGTTGTGGATATCTATGGGCTCCAGTAACCACTTAACACCAGGTGGGCTGTGAGCTCGTCCACCCATCTAAGCAATAAAGCAAAAAAAAAACTCAATCGAAATTTTTTAATCAGAATGACAATGAATTTCTATCGGTATCGTGAATTGTGATGAGACATTGAAATTAAATGGAAATTCACTTCACAAGAGTTCCACATTGATAACTTTGACGAACTTTTCTCACTGCTGGTAGGACCTCTTGGGAGTCCGCACGGGTAGGTACCACCACCCCGCCTATTTCCGCCGTGAAGCAGTAATGCGTTTCGGTTCGAAGGGTGGGGCAGCCGTTGTAACTATACATGAGACCTTAGAACTTGTATCTCAAGGTGGGTGGCGCATTTACGTTGTGGATGTCTATGGGCTCCAGTAACCACTTAACACCAGGTGGGCTGTGAGCTCGTCCACCCATCTAAGCAATAAAGCAAAAAAAACTAAATCGATTTTTTTAAAATCAGAATGACAATGAATTGCTATCGGTATCGTGAATTGTGGTGAGACATTGAAATTAAATGGAAATTCACTTCACAAGAGTTCCACATTGATAACTTTGACTAATCAACGATAACGTTCGTATTATCGTACCCTTAGAAAGAAAGGTGCGTTGTTTGTTTTTCACATACGATAAGACACACTCATATTTCATTCGTATTAAATTTCCATATCAACATTTATTTACAGCCTTTGGCACGTACATTCAGATTATTTTCGAACGGGAACGCATTGTATAATTGGTATATGGTTGGCATTTCATATTCATGCACCTTAAAAATAAATAGTATCGGTGGCACGACGGTTTGTTTATTCTACTATGAAAATATAGGATAATATGTAGCCGGCTGATCAAATATTACCATTGTGTATAATGTACTGTCTGTTGAGCGCTAAAATTTAAATTTATAATGAAAATGACATGTAGGTATTTAGGCAACTCTTGATTATTGTTACTGGCGAAATGCGAATCCAGTTACATTGTCTTTATCTCAATCACAAATCTATTTAAGTTATAAAATTATTCGTTTTCACTATTCTAATAGTTTACTAATATTAATTTATTAAAAGCATATTTATTAATAATATTTTAATTAAATGAGGTATGTACGTATTGTGCGTACATTAAAATAATAATTTAAATCCTCTAAAGAATTTCTATCATACTATTGCAATAATTTCATGTTTCTTATTGAGAGGTCGCAGTAAACGCAACAGGAGCCTTTGTATGAGCGTCTATATGAATTTGGTTCGCGTTTTTTGAATTTTGACGTCATTGTACAAAATAATTTGTTCTATGTTCAACACTATTGTGTTCTCTATAATCGTATGGATTATTATGGTTAGTTATGTCACGCTACAAAAAAATACTAATCAAAAAGTGTTTGAATTCGCAACAATTATTTTTTCATTAAATAAATAACATCTAATAATATACGAAAAATAGGTCCACGATTCGTTTCGAATAAAATTGCACGGTCTTATTTTATTAATATTCACATTAGAATTCAAAAACTATAATAAGTATACGAATGGAAAGATATAAACATCCAGCCGCTACGGCGCGGTTCGTTCACTGTGCACTATGTGCGTCTGTGGAACTCAGTTCCGCACTCAATCCGTGCAAGTCCCTCACTTGAAGTATTCAAAAAGGCATTAAAGGAGCACTATCTATCAATTTAGTATTACTTATATGTATTTATTTTATGTATTTCATTATATATGTACGTGTATGTATATGTTTATGTTATTTATGTGTGTAATTATGTATGTATATAGTCTGATATATTATGTATTAGTAAATTGATTAGATTGTACTCATCTATCCACTCATGTAAAGCTTTCCTTCTTTAAGAACGGTTAGCTGGTAGATAACTCAATTGTTGAGTTAAGCTCGCCATTTTTTATATCTTATCGCAATTACTGTATTATATTAACTTTGTGTACAAATAAAGAATAAAGAAGAAACTTAAAACTAAATTTTGCGTTAAGAACTCTTTTCAAAATTTAAATGTTTGTTGAATAAAAAAAAAATATATAACCTCATATTCGCTGTCTCGTTGCTTAACAATGATGAATAAACTTGTTATTTCATCAAGAAGTTTAATGACAAAGGCTTTATTATAGTCATTAATTTTTTTCTTCTGAATCAGAGATAAAATGAACGTAAACGGTTTTCTTGTTTCATGAAATATCGATTTACTGATAACAAATGAATCGGCCTTTCATTCGATTCCAATGACTAATGAAGAGCTGAGTAATAATTATCTAATGTTGTTTTCTACGATTCCCCGTAATATTTGTTTGGCTGTTGAGAATTATTTCTTGTTTATTACATTTTGTTGATACATATATAAAGATAAATCATAATATAGTTAAATCTACAAACCGTATTCAGTTAATGAGATTAAAAAACTGTATGATAACTATTGACAACATCTCGCGTCGTTGAAAATAGTCTGTGGTGTATATTTACTGCGCAATTGAAACCTTAACTGGCAACATTATGACGAACTGTCTATTAGAAGATAAAAAAAATATTCTTTTCAGCCGCAATAAAATGTTAAGAATACAACAGAATATTGTCGTTACCTTCCCTTTCCCAGACATTTTTCCAATTACGCAATTTATTTTGGATAAAACTCTATATTTTTATTGTGATATTAAAAATGTAGTTGCTAGTGATTTTCCTGCATCGCCTTAGCCGTAATCTGAACGCATTTGATTTTTATCAAAGAACATGCACTGACCATTTCTACAGTGTTAGTCGAACATTTAACCAAAACTTTAACAAAAACTACTTAACTAATATAAAATGAAAATGTCATTTATGTAATCGAAGACAATGAAGTTTTTTTATTATTTATTATTGCCCTTGTAGGCAGACGAGCACACGGCCCACCTGATGGTGAGTGGTTACCGTCGCCCATGGACTTCAACAATGCCAGGGGCAGAGCCGAGCCGCTGCCTACTAAGTATGCATTTTTAAGGATAACTCAAAACCTACTGGTCAAATGTACGATAATATTGAAATGGGACCGCATGAGAGAGCACAAGTTTTCAAATAAAAAAAGAATCCTCAAGATCGGTTACGAAAAAAGGTTATAACTAACACACGTAAAAGAAAAAGAAAATCGAATCGATATGTAACCTTCTCATTTTTTTTAAGTCTGTTCAGAAGATTGTTCAATTTATGTTTTATTTCAGACACTAAACAGACTTCGATTTCCTATTCGAATTTCAAATTGAGGAGTGTTTTTCTCGACTTTTGATTTGCATGAAACACAATAGTCTACAAAAACTAGACTGTTTTTTTTTTTTGTTCAACAACTCTCCGACCTTGGACTCTGTAGACTTTGACACCGACACCAACGTCACCTACCCGCACTCGCATCGGAAACGTGCCAGTGGCATTTGCATTATGACAAATTTATACGCTTTCAAAATAACTGAAAATAATTCATTGCTCTCATATATTTCGAGAGTTTGTTAATTTAGATCCTTTTTTTTCTACGTAGTAGTTCTAGTAACCTCGAAGGGTTATTCTAGATTCACCAAACTAGTAGGTGAGCTCGCGGGGCTCAAACCGGGAGTGTTGCTAACACTGGCCCTAGCAAGGGCAATGCTTTGCAGTATCTACCACCGGATCGGAAACGCAATCCACTGAGAAGATCCGGCGAGAAACTCAGTGGGCTGCTTAGATTCGCTCACGATTCAGGCAAGTAGTAATAATTAGACTTACGTTTTTGGGGTCACGCCACCGTCTTGTCTAGTAGGTCATATAATAAGATTTTCACAACACTATTAAGACCTATTTTTTAATATATTTTTTTAAAAATGAGTGTTGTGTCGTGATATTAAGAAGTAATCGTTGCCTAAAGGATAAGAATCCTAAGTGCGTTCGTATCGAGCAATGCGTCTGTGTCGGTTTTCGGATCCCAGAGGCAGGTACCAACGGCAAAGGAATAATATAGTGTAATAAAAATCATCAAAATTTTATTTGCATTATTACTCTTGTAAGCCCCCTCAGGGGTAGGTCCCACCACCTTGCTTATTGCTGTCGCGGGTCACCGTTTTACTGTTATAGCTGAGTCCTAAGAACTCTTGTCTTAGGGTGGATGGTGCCATTTACGTTGTCAATGTACTCCTTCAACCTTTTAGCCCCAAATGGGCCGTAAGCTCGTTTAGGGGTCTAAGCAATAAAAAAGAACCTTTTCTGTATAATAACTTTGTAATATCGTCATTTTTCATATTTTTTTATGTTTGGGAGATTACTGGTGCTCGAACGCCTTTCCAGTTTTACCAGGGGAAATGGGCGAGCAAGAGCTCAGCCTGGAGGGGTGAGATTTGCTAACAGCTACCAGAGCGCCTCCAAAGGAGACCTTAACAACTCAAGAGTAGTTGCTTCGCGAATGAATCTACTACCGGATCGGAATCGGGTCATTTTTCATATTGTGACTTTGAAGCTAATCATACGCTAATCATTATTACACTTAAACGATAATCCAGATGTACCTACTCTTTTACCTTTTATTAAACCTATCAGAAAATCCAACGAAACAAAAAAGTAATCTTTATGACACCGCTTTGATAAAACTGTAACATTGATCATATTGAAACAGCTATTTAATAATACTCATATGAAAATAAGTTTTATCATGTAAATAAACACAGCGATATCATCGATAGAATTTAATGGAATAGATAAATCCGTTAGGTATATATATTTACGTCTATTTGTTGCCAACCACACCTGCACAATGATTACCTGTACATATTTCTTACTTTTTATACTTTTTAGTCACTGATAAAACTCAATATCTAATGGCTTATAAGCGTATTATTTAATATAGACTACTTTATTTTGCCTAGCTATTGCTAGTAATCTCGAAAGGTTATATTAGCTTCACCGGAAGTGTAGGTGAGCTCACGGGGCTTAGCTAACATCTTCATTAAGCTGCTGTATAAGGAACGGACCTATGTTTAAGTCTCACCATTCACATTGACCAATGTGAACTTCGCGGAAGAAATGAAGAAAGTCACGAGAACTCTCAATACCTGCGACATTAATCATACACGAAACCTAATCCACAACATCAGCCGGCTGAATTTGTCGCCGGATCTTCTCAGCGGTTCGTGATTCTAAGCTAGTAGATGCATTCGCGAAGCAGCTGCCCTTGAGCCGTTAGATCCCACTCCTCCTGGCTGACCCCATACTCGCCCACCTATCCTGGTGAAACTGGAAAACTCTCAGGGCCACCAGTAATTCTTGCTTCCTAAAGACAGAACTTGTTGAAACAACACTGGCCCTCTCAATCACAACTTCTAGTACCATATCAAACATCAATACCTGAATTTCATAACTGCTTTATAAAGACGATGAACAAACAAAACCACAGTATTTTTTTAATAAAATTATCTAAAAGCGACTGCAATAAGATTGATTAATAATAAAAACAATTTCAAAACACCAACCTAGTTACTTTATCTTTGCGGTCGTATATTACGTTACCTGAATGCAAAAACAATATCTTGTTACGAATACCGAAGCACGTTCCCATTGCGAAAACGTCTCAGGAAACTCGGTCTACGTTCGAGACCACCACGCAGCGCGCGATCCTTTTGAACCACAAAGATCCCATGTGAATAATACGGAATATCCTGGCCGCACAAACCTTCTATTGGTCTGTCGACTGTCGGCCAATTGTCATAAAATGGACAACAATTTAGTTCAATTGACGTCAATAAGTTAGGAGACTGTTACATATCGTTTTCTATGCCGATCAGTGCTCCGTTCCCTCGTCCATTGTATGCTTTACGAGCTAAATTGACATTCGGAAATGTGAATTGCCTTATGCGATTCGCGATTTACAAAAATGGCTGCGCTATTTACAATTGCAGTGCGCTATGCCCTATTTTCAAGCAAAGTTCTGAAGTTTTTTTTTTTTCTACCTAAGATGTTAATCTTAAAAGGCTATGTCAGCGTAACCGAGCGAGTAGATGAGATCTCGGCGCTCTAACCTGGAGTTCTGAAGTCTTCTCCCATATATTTATAAGACATTCGTAAAAGCATACGTTACGTCACGTAAACCGAAAAATTCAGATCTTAACACATAAAATAGAGTTAAAATTTCAAATAAATGCAATAAACCCTTTAGGCTTTGCTTTACGAAGTCTTTATTTGACCATCGATCAGATTTACATACTCATATTTTATCGATAGAAAATTCTTTGCCAATACTAAAACACCATTTCTCATCTATAGTATTCCAGTTTAATTCTATTTCAAATAAATTCAAAGGAGGACGGGTCGCCAAAGAATTTATATATCAATCAATATCAATTGAAGCAATTTCACTTATTGAGCGGGTTGTACAGTTTCCTCTTGGTCATCGTGTTCTCCGACGGATGTCGTTGGCTACCTACGCGTCATAATCTTTCAACGCGACGACTAGAATATTTCTATTTTTAGTAACGAAATCTTATAGAAAAGCAAACGACATGCATTAATAATTTAAATAAAAGTGTTTTCGATAGATAATACAATATTATGAACATCGTAATCTGGCCATTTTATGGATAAATTTCGCGTTAGTAATATGAAAACTTTTAGAACAACTCACTCTTTTTATAGAATTTACTGGTAGTATCGTCATTCTTGATTTTAAAAAAAACAGTGAAATTTTTAAGTTTGAGCTTAAAATTATTAGCTATAGACTTCAGTACTGTACCATGGCCAGTACCAGCACCGTATGATGCTAACATTTTTTTCTTGTAAAGAAGTGAAATAACCATTTTGTTTATTAATAGTACTTACAGAAACTCTTCAGTAGTAAATAAACAAAAAGATAAAATCTAAACATAATACCGAAACGATAACGAACCGTTTTCTTTGTATACTTATTGAAAAAAAAAACATGACAGCAGCTCCAAAAGTTTAATTGTTGACAGATATCCTTAACTGCACACAGTGTGCATCACTATTCAACTCAGGGCTTACCTAACTTGTTTACTTGGTCTAAAGTCTGAAGTCTTAACACATTTATAATTAATTTGAAAGTCACCATTATAAAATAGTGACGTGATTAAAGTTTTTTAATAGTTTACAAAAAATCCCAAGATTAAATAATATTTTATTTATGTTTGCAAAATAATAAAACACGATATGAAAGAAAAAATTAAGTTAAAGGAAAATTTATTTAAGCAAATAAATGATTTGTGGATTCCGATTTTCTTTTTTTCTCCACCTTATCCCACTAGGTGGGGTCGGCACAGCTAATTTTTCTCTTCCATTCTCTTCTACCAGCCGTCATCTCAACACTCACTCCTCTCTCTCTCATATCGTCATTTACACACTCCATCCATGTCTTCTTCGGTCGACCTCTTCCCCCTCTACCTTGCACTACCATTTCCATGCATCTTCTCTCTACGATTCCTAGATTCTTGTGGATTCCGATTAATTTAATTAAAACCTCGAAAGGAATACCACATTAGACGCATTACTAAATATGATATGCGATTTTCGTTTGTGAAATGAACGTATGAAAGCTTTTTAGTGTGTGCAAAGCTCATTTAAAATCCCCAAGTCTTGAAGTACCCTATTCAGCTTCTAGATATTTACATACACCCTCATAAATAAATATATATTTAAATATTCATATGTAGGTTACACCCTTCCGTGTATTAATTAGAGAAAACCATAGTGCAGACAAGTATGACATAATACCACAGATATAGTATAATTTGGCTCCGATCCACAGACTATGCAAGCGACAATGTCGACTGGACATTGAACCTTTATTAATAGTAAGTCACGCTACTTCATTAACACCTATGCGTTTTTTATTCTCGTTTTTTTTTGTTACGTGAAATTATAACTGTACATACTTTGAAAAGAGCATAATTAACTTCAAAACGTTACTTTCGTAACTAGGTTATTGGCTGCCGCGCCGAAACAATGTGTCAGTTTCGTTCGCTGAATGATTATCTAGACGTCATGGATATAACAGTTATAAAGACCAGGTACAAAGTATCAATTGTACGTCTAAATCATAGAAATGTTTTAATATCGCATGTTTTTAGCTGTTTATTTTTGCGGTTTATTTATCTGAACGATTTAGATATAACACTGTTTTATTGACACGCTGATAGACTGGCGATTGGCTTTAATTTTAAAGGAAATCATCGGCTACTTTATCAATAATTTAAATAAAATGCTATCAGCAATATATCTAGCCATGAATATATCAACACAATATTCGTTAGGTTCAGAAAATTATATTAAATCAGCGAAGATGTTAATTCGATGATCGTTTTGATTTAACACTGATCCATAATACTTTTTGTTTTTTTTATTAGTCCAGTTAGTTGCGTATATAACAATCCAAGAAGTATTGCATATAACAAACTGAATTATTAATGTCGCGTTGAAAAAACAATTAAATTTGAAACGATAAAAAATTGTTGTTATTTTATTAATTTATCATCCAGATGTCTGGTCAATGACCGGTCAGAGAATATGTTCATTATTTTGTTTAGGTACTCGATTTAACAACCCCTAAACAACCCTAAACAAAATTAAACGGCCCTTTAATTAAATGAGGCTAAATTTATGAATTTTACAATAATTGTTGACAATCCATTAGATTTATGAGAGATTTGAAATTTGTAGGACAACGCTGATGTATGGAAAGATTTTTTAAATTTTATTAATTAATTCCAAAATGTGAAAAAATGGGTAGTAAATTTTTTTGAGTTGTTCTGTGTTAAATTACCTATTTTTCAATCTAAATTGAGGGTTACATTACACAGGATTGGTTCGAACAAATTGGTTAAGGACACCATATGACAGACCTCAACATTTCTTGTAAAAGAATTATCTTTGACTCTCAAACATCAGTTTCCGTGCTCGAAATTGAAAAATTGTCTCCGTCCATTCAGAACGAGGTCGACGTCCTTGACGTCGCGCCACTATATTCAACCAATAGCGGAATGCTGCGCTCGTCCAGCAACCAATCACGCCGCGCCGCGCCCACCAACCGTTCAATAAACTACTTCGGTCAACATTGATTTATCTTCGTTGACCCACACCACGACATCACGCAACGAACCCGCGCGCGCATTTTAACATAATAAAACAGACTTTCAATCTGTTGCTTCTTGTTTCTTTTAGGCCAATTGAAATTTGTATTGTAATAAATTCTGAACTTCCTACAATTAATATTATTAATTTATTTATGTGTTGGATCTAAGGGATTTGATGTAGCGGACGTTTGAATAGAAAATACAATCTACAGGGACATAAAATATTCGAAGTCAGTTTTTGAATTAATTATTTGTTGAAGTGATTCCGTAATGTCTCTATGAAATTGCATATGGTAGTGAAATTCTGTTAGGATTTTAAGTATATAATTACAACTACCCTCGTAGTTTAATACTGCCATTTATCATTTTCGTTTTATTATTTCCGGCGTACTAGACATGCTTTGAGGGATTGTTCGAGATGAATCACAGACTTTTTAAAATCGCTCGCCACTGTAGCACAGTTCAATACTATCTAGAACCATTGCATTTACCTATAGTGAGTCTTTAAAGGATCTTTTTGGCTACTTATCGTGCGCTTTAGAACGATGTCCACGCCAAGCTGTTTAATAGAGCGCTATGACATGTCCTTCAAGCACATTTGGACGAGAGTCCTTAGCAGTAGGCGACAGCTTGTGTGCCCCTGGCATTTCTAATGTCTATGAGCGACTAGATATGTGGACGAGCTCACAGCCCACCTGGTGTCAAGTGGTTACTGGAACCCATAGACATCTACAACGTAAATGCGCCACCCACCCTGAAACGAGTTCTAAGTCTCAGTTTTTATAGTTATTATAACGGCTGCCCCGCCCTTTAAATCGAAACGCATTACTGCTTCACGAAAGAAATAGGCTAAGAGGTACCTACCCATGCGGGCTCACAAAATGCCCTTACACACAAAAAACCTAATTGTATTTTGAGGTTGGGCAAGGACTTGGTGTTTCGTATTCACACGATAAGAAGTCGCCATCGATCGTCCTATGAAACGAAATCAGTCATTGTTTCGCATTAAGGGCTTCTTTCAAACTGACACGTACGAATTCCACCAGTGTGATGAGCCCACGAAAATCTAACCCATTAATTACGTAAATGTATATTCATCAGGTTTGAGCCCCGTGAGCCACCTACTAGCCACGGTTACGCTGAAATAGCCCCTAAGGCTATCAGCTTAGGTAGGAAAAAAAATATGTATATATTTTACGAGTTCCATGCAGTGTAAAAGCTAATTTATAAATTACACGACCGAACATCTGATAATATACTATATGATATGATAATATATTATCAGATTTTCGGTCGCGTTATTTTTTTCTTATCGTCCGAGGATTCAACATTATACCTTTCTGTGTATCACCATCCCGTCCAATCATATATTTTGACGGTATCTACGAATACGCAGAATGGGTTTCTCTGCAAATAAGCTGAACGGGCGAAACCCAGCCCTCGGGAATGCGGACTGACAAGTCGCGAACAAAACTGCAAAAAACAACATTGCAGAATTTATCTTTGTGGTCGTCCTGACTTTACGTTTACCACGAAATAAGAGGCAAGACATTTACGGAGTAATATTATTATAAACGATTTTCAGAAATATTTTTTAATAATTTAATAGGTATGCTATTGGTGTTTTTATTGAATTTTGTAGCACAAGTAAGTTATTCTTTGCACAATTCTCATAATTGGCCGATCTTTGTGAATATTTTATCTTTCTTATCTATACATATAAATAAAATTGGAGTGTCTGTTTGTAATATTAAAATAACCGCTTTTTACACATGCATTTGAATATATATACGGTACATACACCAAAATATATTTTTTTACAATTTTTATATATCTGTCTGTTTGTTCCGGATAATCTCTGGAACGGCTGGACCGATTTTGACGAGGCTTTCACAGATAGGTAGCTGATGATATAAGGAGTAACTTAGGCTACTTTTTTTAGACTAGCTTCGCCCCGCGGCGTCACGGGACTCGGCTATCAATAACAAAATTTAATGTTTCCGAAGCGAAGCGAGGGTGGGTCGCTAGTCGATCATAAAACTGTTCATTCTACAGCACTACTTATTAATCTTACTGAAGTCTCTTTGAACAAATTTAAATTGCACTGTTTTTGCAAAGCACTAAAGCATGGAATGGAAATTGAGTTTATCAAGTTTATCCAATTTTTTGTATGCGTATTATCTTAATGTGGTAGATTGACAACGTGTAGTTAGTTACTATAGGTTTTTACCTTGAATTCATGCCTTTTATGACCTCTGTTACGCCTAAAGGACATATAATTTACCAATCGATTTGATGTGACAGAAACGCCGCGGTTTGTAGACAAACCAAAGTATAACTGTTTCTCAAAAACGCTCAAATTGAGATAAACGGGTCAAGTCATTATAACATTGTACTTTCTTCGGCTTTTGCGAGTTTTAAACATAATTAAAACTTATTTAAACCGTATTATCCCACGTTTTTTTATTGTCATTGTATTATTATAGTACAGTTGGCACAATAATAATAATAGTCGCCCGTGATCACGAAAACTGCTAGGTATTCAAAACGTCGGAAATAATATAAAAATGAATTTCTATTCGTTAGTCTCGCTAAAACTCGAGAACGGCTGGACCGATTTGGCTAATTTTGGTCTTGAATTATTTGTGTTTAAAAGGTGGATTAATATGAAAACGCTCGGAATTAAATAAAAATAACAATTTTGTTTTTGCTTAGATGTGTCCCCCGTCGGCGGGATTCCTTTTGTTTGTTTTAAGTTTATTTTATACAAAAGTTTAGGTCTTTTATTTATCGATTGAGGCTCTACGAAGTCTGCCGGGTCAGCTAGTACGGAAATAATAATGTATAATGGCAATAAAAAACCGAATGTTTAAACCGTAATAGTAGTTTTAAAAAGAAAGAAAAATCTTTAAAGTACCGATATTGTAAGTCCTCCAACCATTCCAACGACCATCCGGCTGTCAAATTTCTTTTGCATCTTAGCAGTTGTTAGCCTTAAGAATTCTCAAAATTGAATTCGTTTTAACAACAAAATATATGTAACATAAAGGCGAATATACTGCAAATTTAACGACCACCTGTTTTCAGCTAGTAAAAGGCTGTATAGCTATGAGTTCCCTAACTTTCAGAACAATTAATGTAAGAGTATAGACCACGTATAAACGCAACACTAGAAACCATAGACCTATATAGTACTAGAAACACTATTCTTGACAAATGCGTGACAAGGAAGTGTCAACTTTGTTTTGTCTTATTCCTTGAAATGAACCGAAATTTCCGGATAAAAAATTAGAGAATTAGGTACATGTAGTTTCTCAACACAATTTTGCCATTAACTATAACAGTAGCTAGATAGGTAAATACTACGGAAAATGCAATGGGAAGGAAGAAAATACAAGTTGATCTCCACTGATAACTTCGATAGCTTTATGAAAGCATTAGGTACCTAATTAATTATATTATTGTTTCACTTTTTTATGAAGTCTGAATATAATTTACTTCAGTTTAAGCCTGTACAGAGTAATTAGCACGAGATACTAATATTCCATAAGCAAAGCCTCAATTTTTTATACAAAAAGAAGTCTTTCATGATAAATTCACGCTTCACACTTTACGAAATGAATTAATTTCCAGGCGTGGGTCTGATCACCCGCAAAGCCGCCAACGCGGTCACCCCGACCGTGGAGCTTCGTAAGGATGGTGACGAATACAATTTAGTCACCTCTTCAACCTTCAAGACCACTGAGATGAAGTTCAAGCCCGGCGAAGAGTTCGAAGAGGACCGCGCTGACGGTGCTAAGGTTTGTACTCTGTGCATTGAAACATATCTAGTATCTGTGACGAACCACGAAAATTGATGTTCCAGTACCGCTTTTTTCCCGGCACGCAATATAACAAGCCGTACTCGCGGAGCAACGGCTTCATAGACTCGTTTTTTTTTAAGTGATTTTATGACTTGGTAACTAAGACCTTTAGGTCAAGTCTTATTTTAATTTTAATGAAAACTATTTTTATATGAAAAACGACATTACGAAATGAAATGAAGTTGATTAATATGAAACATAGCATAAAGTGATATGACTTGAAAACGAAATGAAATGAAATGAGATGATATGGGATGAAATATAATCTCAGTAAAATGGTGGTCATTTACTGAAACTTTTTCAGTGGACTTTTTGGAGGATCCCGAGAAGTTACGTTCAGCGGCTTTGTTTATTTTCCCACATTTGTGCACTTTCACAGATACTAAACAGTTAATAAACCACCGTTATTAGACATTTAAATCGGACAAAACACTAAACAGACAACAACAAATCACACAACTTCACTCCTCGCGTTCCCGCCAAAAAGTCCAATAAGACTCGTAGGAATGCGTTCACAGATTACCTACTTATTAGATTACGGGTCCAGGAAATCTCTATCCACGGAAACGTGTAGAATTTTAAAATGGTTCTAATTAATGTTTTCCGTTTCTCTGGTATTCGATAACAAGTCTTCCCCTAATAAATATTTGAAAGTTCACTATCAAAGTGCACTCTCTGCACTCTGCACGTGCAAGTGCACTCTTTGGCACTCTATTCACGCGTCGTTGGAATAATTTTGACGTGGTTAATGTTGGATTTTGATCAGTAACAAGCCCGTCGTAGAAATTATCAGGGAAATAGATAACGGTCGTTTCGATCTATCTGCTGATAAGAATTTTTTTCTTCGAATTATTTAATCTTTATGTGTTCGCGATTGAGTTCCAGGGAGAATGATGAAAGGGTATTGTTTGTTACGTCAGAACTAGCAAAACATTTTTTATTAGGTAAAATGGGATATTTCGGTCGTCTAAAATGACGTATTATGACATCGTTCCAAAATTCATTATAGCGTTTTAGTGAAATGAAGGCGAATGAATTTCCAACCTTAAACTTAAACTTAATTCTAAAGTGAATTAAGTAAACAAATGGTAGACTTTATTTTTATTGTGTTTCAGGTGAAATCCGTATGCACATTCGAAGGCAACACCCTCAAGCAAGTCCAGAAGGCCCCCGACGGTCTTGAAGTCACTTACGTCAGGGAATTCGGCCCTGAGGAGATGAAAGCTGTGAGTCTAAGTTATAAGACGCACGAGTTCAAGGTTCAGTGCTAAATGGGGTCCATAGTCGTTTTGAAGTCGTCATGGCCGAAAGGATAAGACGTCCGACGCATTCGTGTTCGAATCCCGCAGGCGGGTTCCAATTTTTCTAATGAAATACGTACTCAACAAACGTTCACGATTGACTGCCACGGCGAAGGAATAACATCGTGTAATAAAAATCAAACCCGCAAAATTATAATTTGCGTAATTACTGGTGGTAGGACCTCTTGTGAGTCCGCGCGGATAGGTACCACCACCACCACCCTGCCTATTTCTGCCGTAAAGCAGTAATGCATTTCGGCTTGAAGGGCGGGGTAGCCGTTGTAACTATACTGAGACCGATTGTTTTGCTCAGTGGCTGTTCTGCCCTCCAAAGCGAAACGCGCCTTCATTAATAGCGGCTGAAATTTGCAGTACAGAGTGCATGGGAGGATAGCGAACTTGAGCTACAAACTATAAAAAAAGTTGAACCAAATCAGTGGTTATTAAAAAGCATATTATCTTGATTTGATTTAACTTCAACTTAAATGCTAACTCCGGTTTTCATCGTTAATAGTTACTTACTTTAGTTTTCTCTCA
Organism: Bombyx mandarina; assembly: GCF_003987935.1. The sequence goes on from NW_021011565.1 coordinate 950,017, forward strand.
AAAAATTTACTCCCGATTTTTTCTTGATATTGTTGATCTTTTGTTAGACTTTGTTCAAATAAAACGAAACTCTATAGAAACGTCTCCCGTCAATTTATTAAAACTAGTAGTCTCCCGGTAGGTAGTCGAAATCCGACTATAATTAATTGAAATTATAAGTTCGTACACTATTATGATTCTATTGTCAAAGGCCATTAGGTATACTTCGACCAACATTTACTATTGTTGATCGTAGCTATTATACTTCTATAATCACAGATTTCGCCAAGACTACACTTTAGACAAATATTAATAAAGACAAACAATATTTAATTTATTTTCAATTTAACCACAGACAACAGATAAGCAATATGAAAATTTTTGACAATAAACAAATAGTATGCATTCGTGTGTGTGCCAAATACACGGTAGTGTGTGTGTTTTTTTGATTGATATATTTTTTACGCATAATTAAAAAAAATAACATTCTGCACTTCTTTTTTATATTCTCTATAAGTGTGGGAGATTTCATACTCCTCCGTCCGCGTAATTTTCGTAAAAAGAGGTACAAAGTTTTTGCTTCACGTATTAAGCTTAAGATTATGTCAAATTGAACAAGCTTTTCTTCTCCCAGGTGATGACAGCTAAGGACGTGACTTGCACCAGAGTCTACAAGGTCCAGTAAAAGGACTCTACTCCGAGATCGGGAGTCGGTGCCGCCGATTCACGAACATCCCGCGGCACAATTATGTTTATTTAGCATCTATTCTATACATTAGCCCTTTCTAGCTTTTTCGTAAAACTAATTTTAGTTTTTATATCAGTCATCGTCTGCCGTTCGAATTGCAAAAGCGAGTGGCGGTGACGAAACTAAAATAAGTTGAGCGACCACGGTAACAACAGCGGGGCGCTTGTGCGCGAAGCGTTTATTGTATTCAAAAATACGTTTATTGTTTATATTAAGCCAAAGTTAACGTTTTGATCTTCAGGAAGATCGCACTCGATGTTTTCCATTGCGTATTAAATAAATGTATTTTTTTTTGTATGTATAACAGTTTGTTTTATTACCGGGGCGGGGGCGAGTGGACAAATGATGCTTGTCTATTTTAATACGCTTTTATTAGCTTCAGAGAATCTTTGAACATGATTTTGACCCCCTTCAAAACGTCGGATTAACTCGAAATTTGGTATACTTATTAAGGACCGATGACAGTTCAATAATAATAGAAATTGAAAAAATTGAAATTCAATTAAAAAAAAAGAAAAATAAATAATAGTTTAAAAAAATACGCTTTTATAGAAAATCCAACTAAAAAAAAGAAAATTATTTTATTGAAATAAAGCGTGGGGTGCTTTTCAGTTATAACTATTGACACCATGCACCCCACGGTTTTTTTACAATAAAATCATTTTTTCTTACTATAAACGAATCCTCAGGGTGGCGGCGACAATTGAGACAATTTACATCCACACGAAATAATATATTCTCTTTAGTACACGTTACGGTGGGTAGAATACGAATGCAATCAGAGATATGCTAACCGTCGGTATTTATACAATCATCTTGACCTATTTTAATACAAACTGAGTAGGTAATATTAAACATTGTTCATCTTAATTATTCTGCTGATTATTTACGTACAATTATTATTTAATAATATCGAATTATGTAACAAATAACAAGGCTTATTGCGCCGGAAGCTGTCAAGCGGAAGGCGCCAATAAAATATTATAAGTATAAAGAAATATGAATGAACTAGTTCTATATATTTCCTAAGTTCATAAATAATTTATTATGTGAGGCCGGAAGTGTTGCTCGATAACATTACACTATTTTTAATTCAAATTAATTAAAATTTATTTTCTATATTTTAGTTGGATTTTCTATAAATGCGTATTTTGTTAGTTTTTTTAATTTCCGTAATTGAAATAAGGGAATAATTAGTGTGATTAAGATTTTTGTTGTATTTCTTCATAGTCTATTACAGGTACTGTCACACATGTTGTTCACACTGTTGTTTATAGATTAATCGTTAATAGACTGTTTCGATCTGAACTTTGGGTACTGATTAACAAAATATGATTCAGCTGTTTGGACACCGGATATCCGATCGCTTGTTGCCTAGCTGATATCCGGCGTTAACTGCTAGTTGAAGCGCGTCGTGACGTGTATACTTGACCGAGGTCGGAGAGGTTTCGTCCAGTCACGGTCCAGTGATAAACAACAGATGAGTTTTCGTTGCAATGTTTTTGGTTTGGTACAAGTATTTTTTTTTAGTGCTTAGGTGGGTGTACGAGCTCACAGCCCACCTGCTGTTAAGTGGTTACTGGAGCCCATGGGCATCTACGACGTAAATGCGCCACCCACCTTGAGATATCAGTTCTAAGGTCTCTGTATAGTTGCAACGGCTGCCCCGCTCTTCAAACCGAAACGCATTACTGCTTCACGGCAGAAATAGGCAGGGCGGTGGTACCTATCCGCGCGGACTCACAAGAGATCCTACCACCAGTACATAATTACGCAAATTATAATTTTGCGGGTTTGATTGAAGTTTGAAGTCAAAGTAAGATTTTCCCGGACTTTCCTACGAACCCCCTAATTGACGCATACCTTTTCACCGGATCGGAATCGTAAGCCACTAAGAAGATCCAGCCAGAAACTTAGTGGGCCGTGACAATGACACACGAAGATTAAAAGTCACAAAAAGAATGTCACACAATAAATACTGCAGTAATCACGAACTCTTGAACTTAATTATGGCTGTGTGCTTAGTGCGAGTTCAACGTTCTCGATAGCGTAAGAGTTAACCCAATTTTGTATGCAGTTGGAACAGCGCCCCTAACGGCAAACGTAGGCATTTTTTTTAAACCTAAGCTGATAGCCTTTGTAGGCTATTTCAGCGGAACCTTAACTAGTAGGTGAGCTCACGGGGCTCAAACCTGATGAAGTTGCTAATACAAAGTCTAGCAAGAGGCGTGCTTCGCAGAATCTACCACCGGATCGGAAACGCGACCCACTGAGAAGATCCGGCGAGAAACTCAGTGGGCTATGTCTGAGGGTTAATATACTCGTCGAGCTCTTCGTCGCAAGCGACGGGTTCGACAAGAACGGTGACCGGTGCTTGAAGTACCTAGAAGCCCCGTTAGTGGATCGGGAGGATTCGAGATGACGTGTTTGGGGCGATGTCGACTGCTTTCCATTCTTTGGTGATGTAAATTCTAAGCTTTTAATTAATAGAAGTTATATTTTGATATAGCGCCATCTATGTGTGAATGGAAGTAACATAAATTAGTAACATTTAATAGTGAAAAAACAGCTTTTAAGCATTGCAGTTAACAAAGAGTTCAGAAGATGGCGTTTATTTCAAGAAAAAAAATCTGTCAATAGTCTAAAATCGATTTATAAATATAAAATATAACATTTTTTTAGAGTAACTTTCTAAAGTTTGGGCTAAATACATATCTTACAGATAATCTTTTCATTTTTTAGTTTAAATACCTACGCCAACGCTAGACATTCAAGTGATAAATTAAAAGTCACATAAGTCATGTGTCAAAAAACATCCAATAAAATTAGGAATGTCGACGCCTAGTAGCAACCCCCTTCTAGCTCGAAGTTACACTTCAACTTATTCGGTTAATAATGTTGCAGGCGTTGTTCGATGTGTTTGCTGTAGCGGCGCGGCGTTCAGCAGAACTTCAGTTTGTCTCTTTCCGATTTACTAACGTAACGTTATTTAGGGTGTAAAAACATCGATATTCCAAGACAACTGTCAAAAATCTTTGGATGCTGTGATAATTGTGAGAATATTTCGTATTTTTTTCTCTAATATGTCCTAGATTGTGACAGTATATACACGTTAAAGTGCTAGAATTCATGATTTCTTTAAACTATGTGGATATAAAAAAAGGAATTTGTGATGTTTGTGTATAAATAAAGTGTTTCCAAAGGATTGACCACTTAATTCGGATTACGACTATACGAATGTAAGTAAACATTTTAGTTAGTATTAGATAAGTTAGTACCGGTTTCGTATTTGTAAAATGATTGTGTTTAACATTTTTTTCACAAATGTTTGGCGTACGTTAACACATATTTAATTAAAAGGGTAGTTGAAATAAATCTCTAAAAATTAAAGTTTCATTTTACTTTATCAGCAAAAGTACTGACCATAAATTAAATTTAAGTGAAAATAATTACTAGATATAATAAATCACGAGTAGCAGCTAATTAGACAAACCATATTATCTTAAATATTATGTTAGAAATATTTTTATTAATTAATTAAGTTACACTTTATTTCCCTTTCACTTTCTCTTATTTCTTTATTAGGAACAATTAAATATGTACTTAAACAGACATGTTTACACTATACATACTTGCACAATTAATTCCAGACCTTATTTAGTTATGAAATTGCTTAAAATATTTTTAATATAATCCAAAATAAATCTTATAGAAATGCTTCATATTCTACAAAGGAATAAAATCGAAGAAATATTAAAGTATGTATGCTAACTCTTCTCGTAATGTAATTTTTATTTAGTGTTATTTCTGTTTTTTATTTAAAACTTTAACAAAAAAATACTTATGGAATGAAATATTCCTTAGCTGTATATTAAACACTTCTCAAGCTGATTATTGTTATTTAGAACATCTACAATAACAAAAAAAGAGAAATTAAATATGTGATTGTAAAGTGAATATAAAGATTTAAAAGTGACAAGATAAGAAAGATAATGCCAAATCAGGCTCACTAATAAAATGAAATAAATGATAAATTTTATCATATTGACTGATAAAGAAACTGTGTTTAATGATACAATAGATACAGTCATTAAATTATAGGTTAATGAACTAAATGCACATTGTGGCCAGCAGTAAAATCACACAATTTCAATAATATTGGGATAAGTGACGATTAAATTGTTACAGTCAAGTTTCACTAGACTGAGAATAGAGTACAAACAATAATATTATAATTTTTTTTGGAGAAAGCATAATTATTGAAATTAATAATAAACATTAGCAGATCAGTCCAATAACAATAGATATTTTTTTTCATCCTGATGTTTATTCAATGTATGAAAACACAAATCAGGATAAAATTCATAAATAAAACAGATATCAACAAAATAAATGTATTTGTCAACATAGTATATGTCTGCAATTGCTATTGTAGAATTATTGCAATGGCTTTTGAAGGCAGATTGATTGTAATGACCACATGATGGGATGTATTCATGCTTGGTCATCATCTGCTACTCACATTTATTAAAAAAAAATAATTAATGATAAGGTCTGCTTTTGTGTAGATGCGAATAATATTTATTGTTCATTTTCAAGAATGATTACGTCCATAATATTAAAAACATGAATTTCTGTGTATTTTGCTGCATTACACATTAAATCTATGGAACAATTAAGTTTTATTTACCATAACATAAGTACATTAAAAGAATTAACCCTCACAGTCAATACAAATGTGAAAGCTCATTATAAAATATTATAATTTGTAATGTGAAAGTTTGAGTATATTTAAAGAAACAGTTATTAGTTGTAGTTTAGATTTCAATATTGTTTAAAATTCTTGTGCGAGTTTTTAGTCTTAAAAATGTTTTAGTTTGAATTTAATTACTGATATAAGCATAAAAAGAAAGAGGAGTATTAAAGAAAATTATAGATTAATTAGATTTTGAAGGTTTTAGATTTTGAATTAGATTTAGAGGTTTTGAAGGTCATTGTTATCTATACTTCTATACTTATAATAATAGTATAAAGAGGAAAGATTTGTTTGTTTGTTTGTATTGAATAGGCTCCGAAACTACTGAACCAATTTGAAAAATTCTTTCACTGTTTGAAAGTTACACTATTCCCGAGTGACATAGACTACAATCTTTTTTGAAAAAAATTAGGGATTCTTACTAAAACTCCAATATATGTAACCTACGGTGAAAAATTACCTAAAATATTCTTTACATCGCGTGCCCTGCGAAAACTATTGATGATAGAATAAAATAATGTACTACGACATTGTAGAACACATTATTATTTACAAAAAATGTCGCGACAGCATATGTCTAGCTATTATGGTTATGCCGCAACACCACGTAAAATATCGTTGAAGTTTTTGTTAAAGACCCGAGCGAAGCCGGAGCGCGCCGGTAGTATTATATATTAACATCATTTATTGAATATGAAAAAATAATGGATGCTGAGTTTTGAATGGGAATTGATGTGACTCCAAAAATTAGTCCTATTAAACAGAATGATTAGGATGCGATGGTGGTCTTGAGATGTCTAGAGGGCGAGAAGCTTCGTGGTTTTAATGGCAAGGGCGCGCCTCGAATCGATAGTACGCCCTGTCTGGGCCCGTCAGTACTGTAGGTCGTAACCCCTGTGAAATTGAAAATGCAATTTCGAAAAGGGCATATCTCTGAAAATGTAAAATGTTCAGGAAATGAAAAAAACCTGATTATTTTCCGAAGCAGCGTAAAATTTAAAATATTAACTTTTGAGATATATTTTAGTGTTGTGCATTAATGTAACGATCAGAAAAAAACATACTCTACATTTTTTAAGTCCAAAATCTTCACGACATTTGCAAATCATTTTAGAGCTCAATGCTATTTATTTATTACTAACTATTGTTTTAAATTTAAACGTGTTACGTTAAATTTTAACGGATTCAATTTTCTATTCAGAAAGAATTTAACATTTAACGCTGTTCCTAGGACTAAGTGATTTTGCGCCACCATTGAATAAGATTTTTAAGAACACTTACTTAGATTACTTTATACTTATAGTTACAGCGACTGCATTATGTCATGTCAATTTTTTGTGCGTCAAGCAGTTACCGGAGTCTAACATTTCAAAAGCCAATGAGCTACCGCCCAGCTTGAGATCAAAACTATACTGTCTGGTCTTACGATAGGAATTAGGGGAAGGTAAAATTGTCTGTATTAAAAAAAATATTAAAAAAAACCTCCCGGGAATAACTTTTTTTTGTTAATAATTTATGTAGGTATACCTAATTTTTACACAATATTTACAATGTCCATGTTGCGTGAGTCGCCATCTTTAATCGATGCCAGAATGATGCCAACCAAAAACGTTTATATTATAGTATTTATATTTTCATACATTTTACGATATGCGATCCCACTTCGTCACAGGTAGACAGTGCCGTGTATGGCTTACTTTAGTAGTAAAAATTTTGCGTAAAATAGTGTTTTTATTAAAAACCTGTTACATAGATACGACTTAATTATCAAATTAGTGTATTGTCATCGGTCCTCGATAAATCTACAAAGTTTGAATGAAATTTGGCCGTTTAAAGTGGGTCAAAATCGCGTCTAAAGGAGTCAGTTACAAACATACAAACAAACATACAAGTGAAGCTAATATAAAGCGTGTAAAAATACTACTAAGTAATATGGATATGAATGAGCTCGAAGTAGCCGGGTTGTATATTCTTATCTGATTATTATTATAATAGCTGATCATAGACTATCAAAAAACATCTGTCTCTTAAATAGGACAAGTAAATGAACCTTTTTTTATTGCTTAGATGAGTGAATCTTCGATTAAGTTTTTTTTTTTTTATTGCTTAGATGGGTGGACGAGCTCACAGCCCACCTGGTGCTAAGTGGTTACTGGAGCCCATAGACAATTACAACGCAAATGCGCCACCCACCTTCAGATATAAGTTCTAAGGCCTCAGTATAGTTACAACGGCTTCAACCCTTCAAACCGAAACGCATTACTGCTTCACGGCAGAAATAGGCGGGGTGGTGGTACCTACCCGTGCGGACTCACAAGAGATCCTACCACCAGTAAAAATTCTGATTATTATTCTTATCTGATTATTAATAGCCGCTCATAGACCATCAAAAAACATTTGTCTCCTAAATAGGACAAGTAAATGAACCTTTTTTATTGCATAGATGAGTGATTCTTCGATTAAGTTCGTCTACAGTCACCAATGAAACAGATGTTAGCACATTCAAAAAGTTGAGACAAATGCCTATCTATTAAAAAAAATGTTTATTTACACGCCAATAAATGGTTAACATTTATTTTTATAGTACAGGAAGCGGAGCACAACAAGCTGGCTCGTGTCACGACGTTCGAGATTTACGATTATAGTTTGGTAAACAAAATTATGACCCGAAAAAATATTTTTCCAAATGCAATGAATTTTCATAGTTTCAACATATATCTCTTAAGAAATCTCGATATTAAAAACTGTCTATTTCTTGCAAAAGAAAATGATCTAATAGGATTATCTGAAAACGAATTCTTTTTTCAATGAAAAACCGATTTTGATAATATTCTGAAAACGCAAGCCGCTAGTTATACTGTAGATATCTGTAATAATACTGGCCAACTCGAGCGACTACTGTCTCCATCATCTGATCTTTATATGAGTTGATTCGTTGAATATACGTTGATTTCGAAATGATTCTACCACCCCCATCCCATCTGGATTTAAAGATCCAAAAGTGTCCGATGACATCCGGTCATAGAAGTAATAATTAACGTATAATACATTATGCCTTAATGTGTCTACCCAAAAGCAAAAATAAAAAAAAACTTAATACTATTTATTTTATCTTTTTTATTTATTGCTTAGGTGGTTGGACGAGCTCACAGCCCACCTGGTGTTAAGTGGTTACTGGAGCCCATAGACATCTACAACGTAAATGCGCCACCCACCTTGAGATATAAGGTCTCAAGTATAGTTACAACGGCTACCCCACCCTTCAAACCGAAACGCATTACTTCTTCTCGGCAGAAGTAGGCAGGGTGGTGGTACCTACCCGCGCGGACTCACAAGAGGTCTTACCACCAGTATCTCTAATGGGATTATAAATCATGTATTTTGAAGTCAACTTAATGTCGTTAGTGATCTTAATGAAATAACATTCGAACATCACAAAAATAACAGCTCAGATATTCGTATTATATGTAGTTACGGCTTCCAGCCATGTGCAGTGCATGTTGCATACTATCAGATTTGACGTCATACTTCACATTGGCGTACATACTTACTAACAGCTTTGTATTCAAAAGAACTCAATTTCATTGTCCGCTTTCATAATAGTTCGCTAATTTGGTCGTAATTCGTCACTTCCGTACGTACATACGCTAAAATTAGCACGGGACTTTGTTAAATTGTCGGGTCATTGAATATATAATGTAGTTGCACCGAATATTAAACCTGTTATATGAATGTGTGCAATTTGTATAGAAGAAATTTGATGCCGCTATTCAATTAAGTGCTCACATGGTTCTCAACTGTACTGTTGGTCCAGAATTTGTTGGCCAGTAAGACGATTTTCGAATAGGTTCTGTAATTATAATAATTCTTTTCAGTTCTTTATCACGTCGGACTGTGATGTTGAATAAGCTTGTTTTATTGCCGTTGTAGACAGACAAGCTTAGGGCCCATCGGATGGTGAGCGGTTAGCGTCGCTCATAGACGTCAGCAAAGAGGGTGTGAGCAAGCCGCTGCCTACCCAATGTTTCCACTATAATGATTTCCTTTCCCCACGCCTCAATTCAAATTTCCCCTTCTTCTTTTTCCCCTCAAAATTTTTTCTGCTGTAGTTATTACTTTTGGCCCTAGTGTAGTAACTAAAAAAAAAGGTCTTTATCGATTTTCTTCTATAGCCTGCCCACGCCTCTGATGATACTATACTATATTATTGACACTAAATGCGTCAACAAAATTACTGACAAAATTTTGTCGACTTTGCACATCATTACTTTGGTATAACTGCTACTATGATAATATTGTTTCTTTTATACGGCAACACGCTAGTCCAAGGTAGAGTCCCAAAAAAATAGTTCCGAAATTTACCGCAATATTATACCGCAATAATTATAGGTTTTACCCATGATTTCCCGCAATTTCCCCTTTTAATGTCTTCCCCTTTTTCTCCCCCTATGGATCCTAATTTCCCCTCAAATGGGGAATTTCCCCTCATTGTGAAAACACTGTGCCTACCGTTATGTATTCTCTATAAGCCGCGTTTGAAGAAGGATATGTCGTAGCGCTCGTGAAACACCGTAGAGGGGAACTCATTTCAAAGCCGGGCGGTACGTGGGAAAAAAGATCCCTGGAAACGCACTATGGATGAACGCAGTGGGTCTGACTAGTACGGATGACCTCTACTGCGGAAGCTTTGGTAACTTGCTCCAATAGTTTCGAAATGAGAACGTTTTGATCACGCGCTGTTACCATAACAGTTTACGTGTTTTGTTCCCTCTATTGCGAATAGTCGTCACGCAATCACGAACGCGAGACATAAACTTTTGGTTCTTTTGAAGTTATACTTCTTTAGGCACGTTATGAAAAATTGATGAGAGTGACATTTTACGATGCGCGCGCACCGTGACACAAAATTAACAGAATGAAGTTGCCCACTAAATCGCTCATTACAATACGAGCGACGTAACTTGGCGAGTCTGAATATAGCCACAGGTGAACTTTCCGAACCGTACCGAGAATTACCGAATTTATACGATGTCAAGAAAAGGGATGTCCAATATGCGTGTTTGAGGATGTTGTTTAATCGATTTTTTTTCAAATTGATTAAAATTTAAATAAAGAAATAAATTTAATTAAAATAAAGTATAACTTCTTACGCGCGTACATAAGTACACGCACCCTTTTTTTATATAAGTACAAATTACAAAATTATGTTCTACAAAAAAACGGAACAACGAAATTGATAGATAATTCTCAAAACAATAGACAGCTTTTAAAATGTGCACAGTAATAATATGTTACAGCATTTGCGCAGTTATTGCGACTGTATGCGTTTCATAACAGCGTTCGACTGACCTATATTGAAGTTAAATGCTTTGTTTGTTCATTATCCAAGGGTCTGGTTAAGGCTCCATTGTAATACGTAACCAAAATTGTTGTTATTTAACATGAAAGTAGATAAACATGCCACTTTGTTGTACGATGTATGCTGATGCTGTTACGTAATGAAACACAGTAGGGGTCGAAGTCGATTTTTAATGGTAAAGGAAAACCTTTTTTTATGTCATTTTTATATAAAACCTTTGAAAATTTTTAGTTAAAAAAAATCGTCTTATATTATAATTAGATTGACTGAACTCTCTGTCATTGAGGAAAAAAGAGGAGTTCAGTTTTACTTAAATCAATAATACTGTGTAAAATATTGAATTGTGGAATATATAGGCTTTAAATGTTGTTTTCTTAATATTGTACAGAAAACGCAATTAAGTCTTTTAATATTGTTCAACCATTTTTAGAATATTCCATATCGTTTACATATATGTTTATTATTATTTGATAAATGTTTGATTAATAGCCGGCTATTAATCATCCGACCCTTTGACCACCTAGTAATCCTACCACTATTTACCATCCATACGCATGTAAGTCAGCCGATTGTCAATTTTTAATAAAAATGTCTAACTCCCTAATTCTTCAATTCCAAAGTTCCTCCAAGTCGTACTAACAGGAATCGCTATTCCGGTCTTGATTGTCCAATTTAGCTAATAAAATAAATATTTAGTTAAATAGACGGATGCGCAGGTAAACAATAGACTCGTATATTATTGTTTTAAATAGAACAGGGATAACCTTGTTTTAAACGGAATATTATTTCATCAGAGGTTTTCCTGGTTTTGACTAAAAACAAATACCGATCAGTTTCTATAGGCTGTAGGGTTTTAAAAATTATAGGCATTGCTAGGATTTTGGTATTTATTTTTATTCATTTATTAAGTTTTAAGATATCCATATCCATCCATATCGGTGGCCATGACAAAAATTATCTACTTTTTTTAAAACTTTTTTTTTAAATGAATCAACAAAAATTCACTGAACCCATAAATATTTAATCCTCTTATAAAAAAAATGGTGTTGGCACAATATTTTTTTGACAAAAAAAACTCGCGAATTAATAACATTAGCTTCAAAACCGTCCTAAATATTCACGTTATTTATGATATAAAAAAATAAGCTATGACCTGCTTATATACGCGTATGCTAATATAATTAATTGCTGTTAAGTATGTATTACTCGTGTAAAAATGAACTCAGGGTTGTCACCTATTGAATAATGCAGTTACATCTACCATAACAGCTGATAACATGATTCTTTTGGAACATCTCGGTCTACGGAGATTTCTCAATGATCTGTTTGTGTGACCCTGCGTTTTCTATGGGCTGTGCTCTGAGAAATTTGTCGGGATGATCCGATCCGNATTAATTGCTGTTAAGTATGTATTACTCGTGTAAAAATGAACTCAGGGTTGTCACCTATTGAATAATGCAGTTACATCTACCATAACAGCTGATAACATGATTCTTTTGGAACATCTCGGTCTACGGAGATTTCTCAATGATCTGTTTGTGTGACCCTGCGTTTTCTATGGGCTGTGCTCTGAGAAATTTGTCGGGATGATCCGATCCGGACAGAATGTTCTACTTTTTTAAATAGCTACATCATTTTCCAAGTGAAGTATGAAATGAGTGGTATATGTTGCTGTAAATGGGCTTTAAGAATTTATTTATTCGATAACTAGAAATAATTATTGTTTTAAAACGGAACAAAGTCGTGATCGCTTTCGATGACATCATTATACGACCACCATATAACGATATGATTATATCGGTCATCGTTCTCGTCGAACCCGTCGCTTGCGGCGAAGAGCTCGACGAGTAAATTAACCCACAGAGACAGCCCACTGAGTTTGTCGCCGGATCTTCTCAGTGGGTCGCATTTCCGATCCGGTGGTATATTCTGCGAAGCATGGCTCTTGCTAGGGTTCGTGTTAGCAACGTCGTCAGGTTTGAACCCCGTGAGCTCACCTACTAGTTAAGGTTACGCTGAAATAGCCTCTCAAAGCTATCAGCTTAGGTAAGAAAAAAAAAAAAAAAAATTAGAAAAAGATTTTTTTAAATATGTTCCCGAAGCAAGGGCAGATTTGACCCACGACATGCCTTTACATACGTTTTTAAGTGCAATTCATTTGGTCTTGGAGTTTCCTATAAATGTGCATAAAATTGGTGGGTTCTTTATCCCGATTTACCTAGAACAAGCGTACCATTCCCAAGTAGGGTTGACTTCGAGCACGTAATTGCGATTTATTGGTACACTCGGTTAAATCAAACTATAATATGGATAAATGTTGTGCAGACTTTATCACGTCTAGAAGAAGTGAGAATGAAAAGACATTGGTGACGGCATCAATCTCATTTAGAAATATAAATATAGGTTATACTTATGCCTATACATATGAAACCTGTAGGTACATATAAATAACAGTGATTCATAAGAAGATTATTGTAACTATGCATTTTATAAATTTATGATATTCTTTTAACGGTATGTTAGAAAAAAAACTCGCCTAATTTTGTAACAAAGATATTCATTCTCCAAAACTGATTACCCTACAGACAATCCAATTTGCGTACAACAACTTGCGTACAAATTACTCGTGCGTATTTTTAAACAGCAGACATTGACCTTCGTCTCTTGAAACAGCATTCACTATCTATGTATTGCGTATCGTGTTGTGCAATAAGTCTAAGTCCAGTTTAGTATATCACAAATGTTAGGTCACTCGGTCATCGAGAATTTTACTTTTCGGACTACCACTATTCTTAAATATAATTGTACGCTCTATGTTTTAAATTTAAATAGTGTCTTCGCAATTTAATTGTTTAATTAAAACAAAAAATCACCCTTAGTAACTGTCAGATTCATCAACCAAAAGGTCAGACTCTGGAGCCAAACTGATACTTATAATGGCCCTAGTATCTACTATGATAGGGTTTTCCAATATTCCGCTCTTAAAATGATGAAAATGTTGTTTTTTATTTATATTCACTCAAACTTTGGTCCCGATCTTCTTGATTGAAAGTATAAAGAAGTATAACATACACAGTGTTTGAAATGTTCCAATATTTTAATTTTATTGATGCATTATAGACGGATCGGTTGGATCGGACTAAACTAGACGGCTTCTAGTTTATATAATATGTTTGATGACAGCGGACAAGTTGATACAGCATTTGATATATAAATTCAAATATTATACATAAATACGATTTTCATTTCCTTAATTCCTTCAGTAAGCATATTCTAAATCATCCAATTGTCCTGTTTTGATTATAAGAATAGTTCGACGCCGTTTTCTGGAATGTTCTTTAATAACGTCTTGAATGAATACGAGTAGGTACTAACTTCTTTGAGTCATGTATCATTTGGACCGGTTGTCGGACACTTAGCGATAAAAGTATTTGATGTATAAATTTATATAGTGCGGTGAGCGAGTTTCTTGTGTATTTATAAGGATTCTGATGTATCGATCTGGACGCTTAATTGGTCGAGTTATCTATTCGGGTATTTCGCTGTGCCAGTTGCATTGGCACGCTTGTAGTTCAAGTCACTGGCGGACGTAACGTAAATTACTATGAGGAAAAAGCAGTTCGATTAATGAATGTTTTTAGTAAATTTTACTACAGAACCGAAATGTCAACTTTCGAAAACGAAACTATGCAATAAAAATAATAATTGCATTAAAATAAAGAATTCGAGAAAAGGTGACGAACAAATTATGGTAGTAAATTTATTACTACGGAGATAAAACAATGGTTCAATTAAGGGTATTTAAATAGAAATGTTTGAATTACGCAAAAATATGTTTAATTTGTTTGCTTGTAAACTGNCTACAGAACCGAAATGTCAACTTTCGAAAACGAAACTATGCAATAAAAATAATAATTGCATTAAAATAAAGAATTCGAGAAAAGGTGACGAACAAATTATGGTAGTAAATTTATTACTACGGAGATAAAACAATGGTTCAATTAAGGGTATTTAAATAGAAATGTTTGAATTACGCAAAAATATGTTTAATTTGTTTGCTTGTAAACTGTTATGAATAGCCAAATATTAAAACTTCAACCGGAGTGATGACCTCAAGTTATCATCTAATTAGGAATTCAAGATTGTAAAAAACAAAGCAGCTCTCAAAGTGTCCTGAAAAAAGTGTCCTTGCCGTTATTGTGTATTGTTGGGGCGAGTCACAGATTATCTGTGTTTCTATGATCTGTGGGGCGAGTCATCGAATTCCAGTCGTAACACCAAAAAATTTACTAGAAAGAAAGTAGACAAATATGTCTGCTGCTAACAGCTCTAGCTGCAGTCTTCAATCGATATCGCTTGCAGCTGCGCTGAAATACTAAGAACTGATTAGACTTAACAAACGTGATAAGAACGCGTTAGATAATAGTTTATGTGCTACCTTAGCACAAAACGCAGTCTTAAGCGAAGGAAGCTGGTGGAAAGCAGCCAGCCTCCGCGTTTTAGTGGACCGTGGACTCTGTCCGCCTATAAATCTTAATTGATATAGTATTGTGTAGCACTAAATTACAACGATTTTTTTATTATTATTATTTTGTAATGATTAATTATTTTGTACGGTAATTATATCATAATGGTCTAAATGAGCGGTTCATGCTCACGACAAGCCTTTTTTTTTTTATTGCCCTTTTAGGCAGACGAGCATACGGCCCACCTGATGGTGAGTGGTTACCGTTGCCCATGGACTTCAGCAATGCCAGGGGCAGAGCCAAGCCGCTGCCTACCGCTTAATACTCTCCACGAGCCTCGTTTGAAGAAGGACATGTGCTACAGAGTTACCGGAGGCCACAAAATCACAGAATGAATGTGGTCACCAATCTTGAGACTTGACCTTGCTCCAACCTTTAAACCGGAATTTGTGATTGCTTCCCGGCACACTCAGACAGGATAATGGAACCCACCCGTATGGGCTTTCAATTCGCTCCTAGCAATGTGTTAATCACGAAATGTTTATAATTTTATATTCATAGATATCTAGTAGATCCTCACTTCCGCAACGCGGGTCGTTAACCCCCCGACTGCCGGATGGACGCATCGCAAACAAAATAATATAACGGGCCTGTTTCACGGAGACGCGAATGTTTTTTTGTTTAAAATACGAATTTATAATGATATAGCTGTATTTTATCTATACTAATCTATACTTCTATCTATATCTATATCTATACTATAATATTATAAAGAGGAAAGATTTGTTTGTTTGTTTGTTTCGAATAGGCTCCGAAACTACTGGACCGATTTGAAAAATTCTTTTTCCATTAGAAGCCGACATTGTGCCTGATGAACATAGGCTACTTTTTTTATTTTATTTTTTATTTTTTTTTTGGTTTCATGTGTGTTTTAATGTTTCCGAAGCGAAGCGAGGGCGGGTCGCTAGTACTTAATATTATAAAGAGGAAAGATTTGTTTGTTTGTTTGTATTCAATAGGCTCCGAAACTACTGAACCGATTTGAAAAATTCTTTCACTGTTTGGAAGCTACACTATTCCCGAGTGACATAGGCTATCATTTTATTTGAAAAAATTAGAGATCCTTACTAAAACTTCAATAATGTAACCCAAGGTGTAAAAAAATTACCTAAAATATTCTTTACATCGCGTGCCCTGCGAAAAGTATTGATGATAGAATAAAATAATGTACTATGACTTTGCAGAACACATTATTATTTACAAAAAGTGTCGCGACAGCATATGTCTAACTATTATAGTTATACCGCAATAAGTGTTCTTTTATTTTAAAAAATAAAACAACGTCAAATATCGTTGAAATTTTTGTTAAAGACCCGAGTGGAGCCGGAGCGGGTCGCTAGTATTTTGATAATCTCGTAATCGTAAACAATAGTTTTAGCCTCTTTGCTTGTATGCGTGCTTGCACACCTTATCCCCAATGTTTGAATTTGAATGCGGCTTTGGACTGGCCTTTTTTATTGCTTAGACGGGTGAACAGCCTCACCGCTCACCTAGTCTTAACCTGAGCTCATAGACATCAACAACATAAATGCCGCCATCCACCTTGAGACATGAGACTCAGTTCTATAATACAACGGTTGCTCCACCCTTCGAATCGGAATGCGTTACTACTTTGCGGCAGATATAGGTAGGGTGGTGGTACTGACCCTTGTGAGGCAAGGCGTCCTACCAATCGTATGTCTTGTTTACTTTATATTTATATGATTTATATTTTCGACTTCACTAAATAAAAAATTGTTAAAGTGTAATTAATTTAAAGAAATCGAGGGCATAAGCTAATCCATAACCTAATTTGGCACTCAAGCTTTTTAATGCTTAATTTAAAAGTATGAGAGTTAGATTAGATATTTGAGTTTAGATAAGAATTTGCATATTTTCACATGGTGATAAAATTCCTTATCTGTCAAATAGCATTTTGAAGTCGTCGTAGCCTGAAGGATAAGACGGCCGGTGCATTCGTATAAGTTATTAACGTAAATATTCGCGATTAACCCGAAAATTTATTATTTATTATTATTCTTTACTGTTTTTTCTCAGCAGACGCTGGTACGTATTTATTATTTACGGGCCTTAGCCAACTAAATAATAAGGAATAAATATTTTTAATGTCCGTTAGTTGATGTTATAGTACATGTATGTAATATAGCTGCTTTTTGTAGTTACATGAAAGTGTTGGGTTTCAGATCAATTAACTTCAGGCTGTGGTGGAGGTGCTTATTATATTATATTATGATTGGTGCTAGAGCATCTTGTGAGCCCATACGCGTAGGTACCAACCACCACTGCCTATTGCTGTGGCGAAGCAGTAATGTATTTTGAGTTGAAGTGTGGAACAGTCGTTGTACTATATAGTTGAGACTTAGAACTCATGTAGGTAGGTAGCGTCATTTCCGTTCTTGATGTCTATGGGATCCGGTAACCTTCCGGAAACTTCATGACGGAGGTAGTCACATCTCGGACATGCGGAAAACGACTGAAGGAGAAGAATATTCTATTGTATATTCTAGACTAGACCAGACTAGACTTGTGCGTGACCCGAACCATGTGGACCGGACCTAAGTAGCGCATTTTTACATTAAACCATATTACAATTATACCGCCACTCACAATAATATAATAAAGCCAACTATACAGCACAACCCTAAACGCACTTAAAAATAAATAAGGTATTTTTTTAAATGTCAATATAAGGTGTAAGTCTTATTTTAGTTCAAGATATCGTCAAAAAAAATACATAAGGAACAAAGGTGTATGATGTAAAACTGAAATAAAAATATCGTAATCTATCGCGTAGTTTTTGCGTGCTGCCCACACAACGGCACACCTCTAGTAATTTATATCTACAGATTATATCTTAATTGTATCTAAGAGTATTGCCATTAAAAAAAAACGACGACGACGAGCTTCACAGCCCACCTGGTGTTAAGTGGTTACTGGAGCCCATAGACATCCACAACGTAAATACGCCACCCACCTTGAGATTTAAGTTCTAAAGTCTCAGTATAGTTACAACGGCTACCCCACCCTTCAAGCCGAAAGGCATTAATGCTTCACGGCAGAAAAAGGCGGGGTGGTGGTACCTAGCCGTGCGGACTCACAAGAGGTCCTACCACCAGTAAAGTACTCTTAAAGATGCTTCGTTTTATTCAAAGTTTGGAAATAAAATTACGAATAACGAGAAGGTGTTTATAATTTAGACGTTTATAAAATATATAATATAGCTGACCCGGCATACTTCGTAGTATCTCAATGGATAAATAAAAGACCTAAATTTTTGTATAAAAGAAACACATAAAAGGAAAAACAAAATTATTATTTTTATTTAATTCCGAGCATTTTCATATTTATCTACCTTTTAAACCTTCTCTAGACTTCCACAAATAATTCAAGACCAAAATTAGCCAAATCGGTCCAGCCGTTCTCGAGTTTTAGCGAGACTAACGAACAGCAATTCATTTTTATATGTATAGATAAGGTAAAAGCACTAATGCTAGACACTTTAAGGACAAATCAAACTTCATTCTCAGTTATCAAATGTATTTATCAAAAATTATCTTAAATCTTTTTTTTTACTGTTAGAGCAACATTTAGAGATCAATTTTTTCATATAAAATATTTCAATATTGTTGTAGTTTCTACAAAAAATTACAAACTTGTTAGTTTTGCCATAAACACTATTAGATGACAGCATCAAAAATCAAATCCACCAAAAATTGACATCAGTTGGCACTAATAATAGACACGACTTTAACGTTAGTTTTATAAACAATTATAATCAATCTTAAGATCATCAACTATTTTCTTAACGCAATCTTGTAAATTATCTTTTCCTATTGTAAACCCTTGTTTGACCATAGCTTTTACCCATGTTACTAGTATTTTTTCTATATCTTCGGTTAAATAACAACTTCTTCCCATTTTACGCATAATAGGTGTCTTTCCCTTGACTTTATTTAATAAAGTTACTCGTGGAACTCCAAATTTCTTTGCCGCAGTAGCTGTCGGAACGCCCCGCCTCATACCCTGGACCAGGAAGGTCAAGTACTTGGGAGTCACCCTGGATGCATCCATGACATNATAAATATAAGACAAAATCATACCTGTTAAAAGTCAGATGGCTTAAGGAAAACGCTAAGAATTACGCGCAAAACGTCAACCTGCTCACATTGTTTGTTGTCAACTGATGCCATTTTGAAATTTGCTTCTAACACTGTACGCAAGCTTTTGAGAATGTATCATAGATGGTACTAGGTGTCTTTAACATCAATAGCAATGTTATTTAAGTGTTTAGTTTCCTTATTAGAACATATATTTTTTTAAAGTGTCATCTTTTAGTTCAATGTCCAGCATTAGTGCTTTTACCTTAGATAAATAGATAATTTAGACCTTATAATTTGCGTAATTAGTATATATGTATCTCCAATCGATAGTCAGGTATGCGGCAACGGCAGGCGCCGCGGAAGTGTGACTCGGGTATTTAA
Organism: Bombyx mandarina; assembly: GCF_003987935.1. The sequence goes on from NW_021011565.1 coordinate 969,866, forward strand.
ACACTTCCCCGTACAGCCAGCCACTGGGCTGTCAATCACTACTCACATACGCTTTAGAGTGTTCTTCTAAACCAATGTCATAATGAAATGGCTTTGCGTTAACCACAAAATTACAATAAAGCCAACAAAGCTATCTGAAAAGGGTGCACAAGCTTATATCGTATATTATTAAAAGTGTACAATTTCCAAAAATATTCGAAATTGAGTTAATATGCGGAATCATTTAGTATCACCAGTATTTTTCTCATAAATACTGTCAAAAGCGTAGTTTAGTTTTATTTTATTTTTTTGTTGATCTATATTTGGCTACTATTAACAAAATTAATACATAATTTTATCTTACTTTAAAAGACAGATAATGTAACTGGTAAAAGATAAAAAATAAATGTTGCAAAGATGATTAGTATAAAAAAAATTACAATATGTTAAACCTTTAAAACACTCCTGCAAAATTAATAAGTTTTGAGATTATACAGTTTTAATGCGAGAAGACGATATGTGGAATTATAAAACAACAATCCTTTTAATTGTAGAATTAGTTTGATGATTTTGGGAAAGCAAAAATCACAATTCAGCTTATGTCTGGTATTTGTTATGAAAATAAAAATTGGATTCGTTATAATCACATATTAACAGTCTTGCTCGTTCACGCATCTTCGATTGTTTGAGATCTTTCATTGATTTGGAATAACCAGAAAATATAACAGAGGGTAGTAAATAAGGTCAAACATTTACAGATTAAATTCTTGTATGTTAGTCATTGTCACCTTATCACTATAATATACATTCCAATCTTTGCATGTAAGTACAATCCTCTTAATTTAAATTGATAATTCTCTCATTCTTTAATCACCAAATTGTTATTATTGCTAACTCTTAAAGATTAGATTAACATAAAATTTTCATTAAATTAATGAGCGGATGTATTCGAATAATAATTATGAAACAGCACACCTAAATTAGAAATAAATTAAGTTCTGCCATTAAAGACGCGTCAAACAAAATTTCGGAGTTGTTTACATTCCAATAAGAATAACCACTTGCGTAAGTTTACACACGTTTACAACGCTGAATTCATTATATAGTACTCTCAGAGGTGACGGAACTATTGAAGGTTACAAAATATAATATATGTATTTTTATCATAATTGTCATACACAAATGAGGCCGTCAGCGCAAAAGTGGCCTAAGCTTACTATAGTCAGTATGGAGGCAATAAGGTTTGAATTTCAATTTGAGTAGGCAAAAAAATACGCGCAAAAATAATGTTTACAAAGCTATCTGTTATCTATGTAAGAAACTATGGATAGGCCCGTTTTGCATCATTATTTATTATATTTTAAATAAATTCCAATATACGTAATATAAGCTTGAATATAAAAAATTGTGGGTTAGGCCACTTTTGCGCTGATGGCTTCAAATATAGTTTGCATTCGTGGTCCAAGGTTAAGGCTATCACACTGCAGCAATGATATATATATCTTTGACTTCAAACGTGCTCCTCATATATCTGTTATAACCACCTACATCAAGGACGCTTGTCCTCCCAATTTTGTGCCATCTCATCCTGGCCTCGGATCTTCGAAGAGCATAGTGAATGTGAATCGAACCATATTAAGAGTAGATATCGAACCTCGAGGGCTAATTCTAGATTCACCGAACTAGTAGGTAAGCTCACGGGTCTTAAACCGGTAGTGTTGCTAACACTGGCCCTAGCAGGAGCAGTGCTTCGCAGAATCTACCACCGGATCGGAAACGCGAACCACTGAAAAGATACGGCGAGACACTCAGTGGGCTGTGTCTATGGGTTAATTTACTCGTCGAGCCCTTCGTCGCAAGCGACGGGTTCGGTGAGGACGGCGATCGGTGCTTGTTGTACCTAAAATGACCTAAAAGCACCGTTAATGGATCGGGAGGATCCGTAATGACGTGCTTAGGGCGACGTCGACTGTTTATCATTCGGTCCACCGGATCGGGTATGAAATTTCATACGAACTGAGCTATTATATCAAAATAATTCAAGAATGGAAATTACAGAGCGTATAGGTCAATTTCTTATACAGATGTAAGTATAGACAATAACGACACAGTGTTTCTGAATTTCAAGGTTCTGAATAGGTTTTAGCCATTTTTTTTATATCATAATCCAACGTATGGGCCCTGATGCTAGTTCACGTGTTAATTGTACTGAAATTATTGATGGGATTGGCGATTGTTGCGTTTGAATCGCTTGTTGTCTCATAAGTTAATCTGAGAGAAAATCCAAAAAGTAATATTACATACATTTGACTACTTTCTAAATGCCCAATCATTGAGAATTTGAAAGCATTGAAAGCTCAGATTTTAAAATAAGATTATTCGCATGAATTTCGTTCTTACCATCGCACTGACCGCCACCGGAGTAGAATTCATCCATACTATTTGGAGCTACTGTTTTGGAGTGGCTTTGGAATGAGCTCTCCTCCACGGCGTTTCCCGAGCGCTATGACATGTCCTTTTTCAAACGAGGCTTGTGGAGATTATTAAGCGGTAGGCAGCGGCTTGGCTCTGTCCCTGGTATTGATGAAGTCTATGGGCGAGAGTAACCACTCATCATCAGGAGGATCGTATGCTCGTCTGCCTACGAGGGCAATAAAAAACTGTTTCCGTTTTTTGGGGTCGATCATATTCAAAACTTAGTTATCTGGTAATTTATAAATTTCAAAGGGTGTACTAAAGGTCCAGTTGCGTTTGTCAGTGACGATTGGGAGATCAGTATTCAAAACCAGCCTTATGTGTTATAAGTTTACGCATACGAATTATCGTACGCTACTAAGAAAACATTAAACTTTCTAAAGGTGGTAGGAACTCTTATGAGTCCGCGCGGGTGGGTACCACCACCCTGCCTATTTCTACCGTGAAGCAGTAATGCGTTTCGGTTTGAAGGGTGGGGCAGCCGTTGTAACTATACTTGAGACCTTAGAACTTATATCTCAAGGTGGGTGGCGCATTTACGTCGTGGATGTCTATGGGCTCCAGTAACCACTTAACACCAGGTGGGCTGTGAGCTCGTCCACCCATCTAAGCAATAAAAAATAAAAAAATAAACTAATTGACAAAACGGATGCATATGCCTTACTACCAACGATGCGCCATAGAGGTATTAAATAAAAAAGAATCTTGTATTCGTTTACGTAATCAGGTGAGTGAACCTTATGTTAGTTGCGTTTACGCGCATTCCTATACGTCGCGTCGTAGTCGCTTTGAGTGCGAAACGAATTGTTGACTGCCCTAACTGTATATCGATATGTGAGTCGTCTATTATCAAAGGTGGCAATCTGTGCATTTGGACAAAAAAATGTTATTGATATGTCAATACAGATTGATTTGAATATAATCGTCTCCTTCAAAGAATACGGTTCAAAACCTGCATTAAATAAAGGTTAATAGTTAACCTGTTATTTATCTAAGATGTCATTCCGAAGAGTTTTGTGACTGCCAATGGAATACAAAGTCAATAATTCGTTTTTCTGATTTACCAATAATTGTCCAAAAGTCAGATTGCCGGCTTTGAAATAGTCGACTCATGTGTAGTAGATTTTTGATTGACGAATCCGAACCAACTTCGCCTTATTTAAATTTTTACTTAGTGTGTAGATCTTGATAGTTATAGGAATGATGATTACATAAACATTGTAAACTGAATTCTGAAGTCGTCGTGGCCTAAAGGATAAGACGTCCGGTGCATTCGTGTTGAGCGATGCACCGGTGTTCGAATCCCGCAGGCGGGTACCAATTTTTCTAATGAAATACGTATTCAACAAATGTTCACGATTGAGTTCCGCTGTGAAGGAATAACATCGTGTAATAAAAATCAAACCCGCAAAATTATAATTTGCGTAATCTTGTGAGTCCGCGCGGGTAGGTACTACTACCCTGCCTATTTTTGCCGTGAATCAGCAATGCGTTTCGGTTTGAAGGGTGGGACAGCCGTTGTAACTATACTTGAGACCTTAGAACTTAAATCTCAAGGTGGGTGGCACATTTACGTCGTAGATGCCTATGTCTATGGCTCCTGTAACCACTTAACACCAGGTGGGCTGTGAGCACGTCCACCCGTCTAAGCAATAAAAAACATTTTTGTCCCATCTATATTTTTCATTTAAATATAAATTTAATTAGAATGGTACAGACTACAGACGCGCTTAGTGAGTTAGTCATTATGTCCTGCCAAGGTACTGCTATCATCATCGATGAACGATAGCAACTGCTCACCATTAGGTTAGCAATACGCCCGTCTGTGTATAAAGACAATAAAACAAAAAGATTCCACATATATATTTTCTCTGAGTCTAATGAAATAATAACCTGCTCCGATGTGTGGAATATTTCAACCGTTACATACACAATCAATAATGCTAATATCACATTTTAGTGTTTCATAGTGATTCAGTTTCCATTCTCTTGACCTTGAAAAATGCAAGTTTATATCCACTGCAATGTCGTCATTTGATTCCGTGTTTGTTTTTGCGGTATAACATTTTTAAATACCTGTCCGCTTTGTTGTCCTCATTTAACATATGACCATATTTTACTGGTGGTAGGACCACTTGTGAGTCCGCGCGGATAGGTACCACCGCCCTGCCTATTTCTGAAGCAGTAATGCGTTTCGGTTTGAAGGGTGGGGCAGCCGTTGTAACTATACTGAGACTTTAGAACTTGTATCTCAAGGTGGGTGGCGCGTCTACGTTGTAGATGTCTATGGGCTCCAGTAACCACTTAACACCAGGTGGGCTGTGAGCTCGTCCACTAATCTAAGCAATAAAAAAAAAAAACAATTTTTTATTCGTTGACAATAAGAATAAACACTTTCAATGAATTTAGATACAGTTAGACACGAGAAAGGTAATGTGCTTTTTGTTTGGTTAAGTGTGTATACAAATTCTTATAGTACGTAGTACTCACGAAGCACACTAGTACACCACCACATTTTTAAGTTTATTTACAATCGACTTCAAAAAAGGAGACTTGGAACTTTTTTTTAGGAAAACCGTTTTTTTTTTGCCAGTTGATACTTCTGTGGCGAGTAGCCATTATACAACGCAAGGTATTTGACAGATGCCTGAATCTCGCTTACGACATTTTCAAGACAAGCTCGCATATATACAAGTTCCGAACAACAACATTCGGACCGTCGGTCTATCGAGCAAATATCACCCGCTCGGTGGAAGATTTTCCTTTCGTCGTTTAAGCCTTCCCACACTTTGTCTCATTTACCTCCTACCTACTACTTATGTGACTACCTACCACCAGGTGGGTTGGTACTAAGTCGTAATGTCAATTTTTATCAGTATGAAACGCTATGTCATGCAGGTATAGTGATTAAGATGCAAGTCCATTACTCGTTGTCGCTTCGCATTCCAGGCCATTGTTACGCACGTGCTCAACTCACGAAGCGGTGTTAAGGCTATTTGTAATTTTATTCAGCTCTGTAGTGATTTAGTGAAAACGCTTTGGTATAGTATCATGTATCGAGAAAGTTGTACAATAAATTCTGTTATTGATGCGTTTTGTGTATTGAAATAGTTTTGACGGGTTTTCGGTCTAGTTAAAAGAAAGTACATTAAGAGAAAGTGAAAAAAAGAGGATAGATGCTCTCGAAATGTGGTGCTGGAGAATAAGGCTACAAATATTGTGGACAGAGTCAGTCAATTCTACCGGAACTTGGTATCAAGCAACGGCTATCCTCCATAGTTCAGGGTCGCATACTCACTTTCTTCAGTGACGACTCAGTTGAGCGCCTTGTGGTGCAGGGCATGATAGAGGGTACAAGACCGTACGGCAGATCATCTTTACGATGGACCGACCAAATAAAAGCAGCTCTAAACCGGTCCCATTAACGAGTACACAAGAAGGGCCGCGGTACGCGAGGAATGGCGACGTCTGGTGAAGCGCACCACCACCCGAAGTGATGACCACGACCACTCTGCCAAGAGTGCATACGACTGAGAAGAAGAAGAAAAGAAAGTAAGCGAGTATGGTTACATTCTGAGTACGAACAATATTTAGGTACTTTGATTAAATAGTATTATTGTATTTGGTACTGTGTTTAAAAGTCTTTGTTTCATATAAAACTCACTAGATGATGACCGTTTTTTGCTCGGTTTTTTTTTTTGATAATGCCATCTTGTTGTGTCTTTAAAGCGCTTAGTTGCCCTCAATTAAGAAAAATAGTATTATTATTCGCCAATAGATGTCGGGAAGAGTTGATTATTGAAAACATGAATAAAACAACATTTTCTGAAAATAAATCGTAGCTAGATCGATTTATCGCCCCCGAAATCCCCTGTATACTAAATTTTATGAAAATCGTTGGAGCCGTTTCCGAGATTCAGATTATAAAATATATTATTAATATACAAGAATTGCTCGTTTAAATGTATAAAATATAAGATTATTAAACGAATTATAACGAATAAGTTTATTAATAAAAAAGGAGAGGGTATTTGCATAAAAACCGAACATGTCTGTAGGTTCGACCTAAAACAATAAAGCAATAATTTAAAAATATTACCATACTTGAGAAAAGTAATTTCCATTTCTAACTGTAAATTGTCACTATTCTGTGGAAGGTGTGATCACTTTCACTCCTGGTAGACCTTGTACGGTCTTCTTGCCTCGGGAATTTATTTTATTATTCGCACGCATTAATTAAAATTTAATACTGAATCGAACCGCTTTTAAAAACTTGTCTGGTAGAATAATTCGACAGAATGGAACTTTATCACGTGTGACGTCATTTGAGGCCAAAGTTAACGGCAAGCTAACTATAGAATATTTACATTATCTCTATATATAAAAATGAATTGCTGTTCGTTAGTCTCGCTAAAACTCCAGAACGGCTGGACCGATTTGGTTTTAGTCTTGAATTATTCGTGGAAGTCCAGGGAAGGTTTAAAAGGTGAGAAAATATAAAAAAGCTCGGAATTATATAAAAACAAACAATTTTGTTTTTCCTTTGATGTGTCCCCTTGATCTGTCTTTTATTTATCGATTGAGGCACTACGAAGTCTGCCGGGTCAGCTAGTAATATCATATTTATATTCTATATAAGTCAATATAAGCCAATTAATAATATGTGATATCTTAATTAATGCACATGTTTATTTTGTGATTTAGAATAAAAATCGTATATTTATAAAGATATCATCATCATCATCATCATCATCATTAGCCTATTGGTGTCCACTATAATTATCAAATATATTTTATTCAATGAACAAAGTTACAAAAACAATAGAATAATTATATTCATAAATCTTAGCCTCCTACTAGTGTTTCTTGTCTCTTTGCAATCGGTGTCTCATTTTTTCCCTCCGCGTCTCGACACAATAGCGTTCATTACCAGCGACCGGAGAGCAATAAAAAGGTTGGTTAAATTGAATGGAACGCATCAATGAGTCATACATACTACGTGACATTAGCGCAGACGTCTTGCAAAGCTTACGAATTAGATCGACTGCAATTGATACCTTTTTCACCGAATAATTTATGTATGTCTCCTCCTACAGCTGTTCTACCGTATATGTATAGTAATTTAGAAACAAAAAGGTATCTTAAGAATTTTGTGATTCTTTCTTATATTATTATATTACTTTATAAAGCTGAAGAGTTTGTTTGTTTGAACGCGCTAATCTCAGGAACTACTGATCCGATTTGAAAAATTATTTCAATGTTAGATAGCCCATTTATCGAGTAAGGCTACAGGCTATATAACCACGCTAAGACCAATACAAGCGGAGCACCAATAAGGAATGTTTCAAAATCGGGGTTATTTTTACCTTTTGAGAGCTTCCGCTGCGTGCGCTGCAGAAACGATTAAAGTTTCGCTAAAATAATGTATGACTAAATTGTTCCCGTTTAAAAGATTTAAAAAAAAAGTCCGCGACAGCATATCTCTATATGTTAAGGTTGACTCGCCATAACGTTTTTTATGCTCACCAAATTTGTTCTAAAATAAAACATTATTTGTGAACTATTCCACGCGGACGAAGTCGTGAGCAAAAGCTAGTAATTAAAATAACATGATGGTGTGACAGTAATTTATAACCTAAAAAAAAAATTTACTTGTTGGGGTTTTGTTTTTGTACGTCCTTTAGTTTAACAGAATTTTAATATAATATTATCGTCAAATTAATATTTATTCGAAAAAAATTATTCTAATACGACCCCCAAATGAATTGTTTGCGTCCAAAATAATCAGACTTCGTCTCTGCGTCTAACGTTGTTGATGCCTTAATACCATTAAGGAGCCGGACGCGTGCTGACGCATTTCATTTTCTCTAATTGAATTGACTGATTATGGCGCACGTCGTCTAACAGTTTAATGTCGCTCGCTCTGTTTCAATTTCATCTGTTAAGTCGCACTTTCATAAGAACCCTTCGACGGACTTGTTTTTGTTCGAAAGCCTGTCAAATTAACGTTAAACCCAATTCTATAGCGACATTGTTAACGGTCGTCTGGTGTAGTGGTCACTACACAACGGGGTCGCGGGTTCGAATCCCGCCAAGGGAAGATATTTGTATGATAAATATAAATGTCTTTTCCAGGGTTATGGATGTATATTAAATATATGTATGTGTATAATAAAAATCTTACATTTATATCCGTTATCTGGTACCTGTAACACAAGTTCTTTACGAACTTATCACGGGACCAGTTAACGTGGCGTGATTGTTAGTAAATATTTATTTATCTATTATCTATTTATTGTCGGGTGAAAATTCGCATTAGCGCGGTATCAACTAAGACGAAATAGAATGCTAAAATCGTGATAGGTAACATGGCTTTACTGTGCCCCAAGCGAAAAATAAAATAAGTTTAATAGACCTAGTATAAGTTTACTGGTGGTAGGACCTCTTGTGAGTCCGCACGGGTAGGTACCACCACCCCGCCTATTTCTGCCGTGAAGCAGCAATGCGTTTCGGTTTGAAGGGTGGGGCAGCCGTTGTAACTATACTGAGACCTTAGAACTTATATCTCAAGGTGTGTGGCGCATTTACGTTGTAGATGTCTATGGGCTCCAGTAACCACTTAACACCAGGTGGGCTGTGAGATCGTCCACACATCTAGCAACAAAAAAATAATTAGTATGAGTTTATTTGTAAATTGTTTTAATTTTTCTGGACTGCTTATCCCCACCAGTAGTACTATTGCTTTTAATGATTTTACCTCATCACTGAGCTTCTGAATGTTCTAAGTGGTTAGTGTTAAAATATAAAAAAAAACAACAACAAAGTATTGAAGCTTCGTAACAAAACCGCATATTACGTTCTTGGAGTCGTATTGGATTGCATCGAAATCCAGACCGCATTAGTGTCAGACCGCAGATCTGCGATTGTTGCACCGTTAACATGCTCATTCCGGAGGCGTCCCGAACTAACTGTGAACGCGTTTGACAATTCTGTTGCGTGAATCAAAATTATAAACGTAATCGTGCTTGTATTATAAATTGGGCTTTGGTAACGGTTTTATGCGTTATATGTTATTGGGCACGTGAAACTTTGTAATGTGTTTAAATTTAATTGGGCTAGAGTCGACATTGGGCCGATTGTGGAACTTTGAGCGCTTGGCAATAACGCTGTTTGTTGTTTATAGACTCCAACTTCAATTAACAGTACAATGAGTACTTATTAATTTTAGGACTAGTGTATGTTATGTTAATGTCACTAAAATTGCTTTTCGCGTACATATTTTACTGGTGGTAGGACCCATTGTGAGTCCGCACGGGTTAATTTTAAGGAGGAACATCAGTACGAGCACATGCCGGAGCATTTATAAAATCATGAAGTCCTAAAGGATAAGACGTCCAGTGCATTCGTGTTGAGCGATGCACCGGTGTTCGAATCCCACAGGCGGGTACCAATTTTTCTAATGAAATACGTACTTAACAAATGTTCACGATTGACTTCCACGGTGAAGGAATAAGATCGTGTAATAAAAATCAAACCCGCAAAATTATAATTTGCGTAATAACTGGTGGTAGAACCTCTAGTGAATCCGCACGGGTAGGTAGCACCACCCCGCCTATTTCTGCCGTGAAGCAGTAATGCGTTTTGGTTTGAAGGGTGGGGCAGCCGTTGTAACTATACTAAGACCTTAGGACTTATATCTCAAGGTGGGTGGCGCATTTACGTCGTAGATGTCTGTGGGCCCCAGTAACCACTTAACACCCGGTGGGCTGTGAGCTCGTCCACCCATCGAAGAAGATGGGATGATGATATTTTTCGTTGGGGTATACGATTTCAAGATTTGTGGTTTTTAGTGGTACTTTTTTTAAATCATTCCCGACTGAAATTCAAACTCCTGTTTCATAGCATAGAAAGAAAAATTAGATGCATTTTGGACGGCAGAAACCTTTTAAAACGTTTTTCTATCAGCATCGATATTCTTTGTTATCACTTGTCTAAAAAATGAACAACAAAACTAATAAAATGATATGTGCAATGTAGACAATATTAATAGTTACGATTTGTCAGATTTGACCTACCAGAGGTCGCAGAATGTCAGTTACCGTCATCGGAAACAAGTTGGAACAAGGTCATCGTGAAAGAATGTTGAAAATGTTAACAAAAGTGCATGCAGTAACAGCCAAAAATATGAAAGTTTGAGTAATTTTGAATTTTTATCTTCTGTCTCGTTCTAGTTCTAATGTAACACAATAATTGAATAATAGTTTTTTTAATAGGCTTACTATGTGATTATTGAGCAGTGGTATAAAAATTCCTAATAATAATAGGGCTCTTGATTTGTAAGGTGATCGTTATGCTAAGTTTTTTTTAAATCTTAGGTACGTATCTACTCACCAGACCCCACGACAAAGGAATGTGCTGGTTTTACTAAGTGAAGCTTAAGTTATCGTTTATTTTAATTCATATTTGATGTACTGGCGAGCTAGACACAGTGGCGTCGTGAAAATACAATATTACTACCGCGATTGCTGTATGTTTCCTTTTCAGGAATCCATAGGTTTTATCCTATTAATAAATTATTGTGAACGCCTCCAATAGCTCTTATATGCTATGCCAATTTTCAATAGAAAGCTCATTTAACAGCCGTCTGGTGTAGTGATAAGTGACATGGTCACTACACAAGGGGGTTGCGGGTTCGAATCCCGCCAAGGGAAGATATTTGTATGATAAATGTCTTTTCCAGGGTTATGGATGTATATTGAATATATGTACGTGTATAATAAAAATCTTACATTTATTTCCGTTATCTCGTACCTGTAACACAAGTTCTTTACGAACTTATCATGGGACCAGTTAACGTGGCGTGATTGTTATTAAATATTTATTTATTTATTTATTATTTACCTTTCTCTCATATTACACCGGTCGTCTTATCTTTTAGCTCGCTAAGACTCTGTTCTCTGTAAAACTCCCTAAAATTAATTTTAAAAGTTAAAGATTAGGAATATAGGCGTCCAAATATTAAGTCCAAACATGCGGCCCGCTCCGGCTCCGCTCGGGTCTTTAACAAATATTTCAACGGTATTTGGCGTTATTTTATTTTTTTAAATATTTATTGCGGCATAACGATTATAGTTAGACATAATAATATGCTGTCGCGACACTTTTTGTAAATAATGATGTGTTCTACAAAGTCGTAGTAGGTACATTATTTTATTCTATCATCAATAGTTTTCGCTGATGTAAAGAATATTTTACGTAATTTTTTTACACCTTGGGTTACATTATTGGAGTTTTAGTAAGGATCCCTAGTTTTTTTCAAAAAAGATTATAGCCTATGTCACTCGGGGATAGTGTAGCTTCCACACAGTGAAAGATTTTTCTAATCGCTTCAGTAGTTTCGGAGCCTATTCAATACAAACAAACAAACAAATCTTTCCTCTTTATAATGTTAATATTATATTACATTGCTTAATTTTGTTTCATTCAACGACTCCCCCCTATTCTGAGCATTCTTTCATAAGCGGTTGTCTGAAAGAGATTATAGTTAGCCATAGAACAGCCCATTGTACGAAATAGCGTTCAAAATAAAACATCCGCTGGATAATTGTTGGTATTTGTTACATCTGTTTTATGATGACACGTACATATGTACAATGTAGGGACAAAAAAAAATTACTTCGTGTATAAACGCGTTACGTAAACTGAATATTATGGACTTCGGACATTGACCTCGATAACGAGATTTCCAGACTACGGGACGCCGCGATTTCGATTTATCGAGCGAATAATATATTTTTTTATTTTGTTATTGCTTAGATGGATGGACGAGCTCACAGCCCGCCTGGTGTTAAATGGTTACTGGAGCCCATAGACATCTACAACGGAAATGCGCCACCCACGTTGAGATATAAGTTCTAAGGTCTCAAGTATAGTGACAACGGCTACCGGAGGCAACTGTAAGAGCTGCTCATGAATTTTTTAACAGTAATCAATTTCGAATGGATTTTGATCTTGGGAATCTTTCCCAGAAGACAATGATTTTAAATCGTATATATATTATTATTCCAACTCTATTCGTTACAAAATCTGACATAATATTACGCATTCTGCTCACGGGCAATAACTGTATAAGGTTATATTAGCGTCACGTATTATACTCGTACCAGTGCGTATTGAGAAAAGATTTGCCCTCGCCCTGCATCGCTTTCGGCGCCGTAAAAGTGATTGATGGGCTTATTGACTTTTATTTTAGGCAGCCAAACATTTAAGGCGTCTTTACCATATTATACGTAGGTGTTCTTGGAACCTAACATTTATGGTTAATAATTTTTAAACACAGAATTCGTCAGATCTTGACGCGGTAAGACTTTTGAAGTTTAGCTATGAAGGCATTGTTAACATTTTTGATTGAAATGTTAGATGCAATGTAAATCTTTTTTTATATATTGCTTAGATGGTTGGACGAGCTCACAGCCCACCTGGTGTTAAGTGGCTACTGGAGCCCATAGACATCCACAGCGTAAATGCGCCACCCACCTTGAGAATAAGTTCTAAGGTCTCAAGTATAGTTACAACGGCTGCCCCACCTTTCAAACCGAAACGCATTACTGCTTCACGCCAGAAATAAGCAGAGTGGTGGTACCCACCCGCGCGGACTCACAAGAGGTCCTACCACTAGTAATTTAGTTGTAGATAGATGGGAATTTAGTGTGAATTGTTTTTTTTGTTGTTACAGCGCCCAGCTATGTTCAACTTTATGAAAAAGTCCACCGTGCTGGCTGGAGGCGACAACGGTGGCTACGATGATCGCGACGGAGAGAAAGAACGAAGAAAGAAAGAGAAGAAGGAGAGGAAGGAACGAGAGAAGAGAGAGAGGATCGCAGCTGGCCTCGAAGAGCCTCTCCGACTTGAGGAGGTAGGTGGTTTGTTCAAGTATCTTCAAATTTTTGCTCAAAAAGTAAATATAGTTGTATGAACATATCGTCTTCTCGTATTAATACTGTATAGGCTCAAAACTTACAAATTTTACAGGAGAGTGTTTTAAAGGTTTAACATGTCATATTTTTAATATTAATCATATTTGCAACATTTTTTTTTTTTACCATTTACCTAATTATCTGTCTTTTAAAGTAAGATACAATTATGTATTAATTTTGTTAATAGTAGTCAAAATATAGGTAAACTAAAAAAAAACTAAAACTAAACTACGCTCTTTTGACAGTATTTATGAGAAAAATACTGGTAATATCAAATGTTTACGCATATTAACTCAATTTAGAATATTTTAGGAAATTGTACACTTTAAATGCGAAAAGAAGATATGTATGATAGTAATCGACTGGTATCAGAATTTTCCGTGAAATTCAATACAAATTTTCAATAAAGTGGTTAGTTGCCCTCAATTAAGAAAAATAGTATTATTATTCGCCAATAGATGTCGGGAAGAGTTGATTATTGAAAACACGAATAAAACAACATTTTCTGAAAATAAATCGTAGCTAGATCGATTTATCGCCTCCGAAATCCCCTGTATACTAAATTTTATGAAAATCGTTGGAGCCGTTTCCGAGATTTAGATACATATACAAGAATTGCTCGTTTAAAGGTATAAGATAAGATTCACTGATATTGTTCTAACTACCGTCTAATTATATAAATAAATTATTTCTTGACATTTGCGATTTGTTTTCATATAGAAATAAATAACAGGGACACGAAGTCTGATAGATTCTTTAACTTGGACTTCATCTTCGTGATTAGAGGATGCCAGGTGTAAGATAAGCGCCAACAATCTTCTGTAATAAATTAGGGATGCCTTTTTTTCAATAGCCTCGCGCACCACCGCAAATTTCATTGCGCTAAAGTAATATCTGCCACATGATTGTACTTGGCATTTTTGAAACAGGCTATTAATAATCTTGATAAACCGCTTTTCGCGAACGCCAATTTGGCTCTCTTTTTTTATCTTTTTGGCTTTTTTTATCTCAATTTCGATTTTCTGAGGGTTCCGAAGAAATATTCCAATTTATCAAGCTCATATAATTACGTCTTATACTCATACCGAAATCATTTTGTACCAAGATATTATTAGCACTGTACGATAGCTCCGTTTTATTGAATTTTAAAGTTTTAAAGAATTACGTACTTACCACCAACTGCTCAAAGATTTCACGACTGACTTTCAAAAGTTGCACAAACCGCGGCAACTCGTAACGCTCAGTAGAAGCCGGGCAAGTTGGCGGGAGATTTTAAAATTTAAACCCCAAAATCGAACAAGCATTAAGCACTAGAAGTATATTTTTAATTTTGAAGGTAGGTGTATTCTACATATAAGTAATGGGTCAATATGAATTGGGATTAGCCTGATATGATGTATGTTGTGAATAAATTAAGATTGTCGAACTAAAACGATATTTTCGTAGGCATTTTAACATAATACTAGAGGTCCCGCAGTAGTCGAAATTCGACTATAATTAATTGGAATTGTAAGTTTGTACACTGTTATGATTGTATTTTATACTTCTATAATCACACATTTCGCCAAAACTACACTATAAAAAAATATTAATAAAGACAAACAATATTTAATCTATTCTCAATTTGACCAAGGACGTCATAAACAAAAGTTTGACAAAAAATAGTATGCATGCATGTGTGCGTCAAATACATGGTATGTAGTGTGTGTAATGTTTTCTTTATTGATTTAATGTATCTTTTATGCATTATTTAAAAAAATATTAGCATTGTGCACTTCTTCTCTATATTCTCTATAAGTGTGGAAAATTTCATACTCCTCCGTCCGCGCAATTTTCGTAAAAAGGGATACAAAGTTTTTGCTTCACGTATTAATATATAGATAATATGAGCACAGAACCCTTTTTATTTTTCGTCCAATGACTTGCACCTGTCTCTTTTTTATTGTGATTTATTGTATACATTTTTTCTCGTGTTCAAAGCTTCGTGGTCACGGGTAATATCTCCGCGGCTTTCGTATTACGACAGTTTGTTTTGCGTAATTAATTGAACGTACCAGAACCATTGAATCGGTATTGTTGTCCTCGATTTCTCAACTTTGTTTTACAACGTCGAATTCGAATAACATAAATAATAAAATTGAAAAATATTGCATATCTTTGCAACTTCCAAGTTATTTATCTATGCAAATTTTAATGAATAGTAATTTTACGGACGAAATGCGTTTTTTTTTGTTTTGTTTTCAAATTCTCATTTACAAATGCTTTACACTTTTCGTATACATTAAAACCGTGTTGCTTTAAGAACTGTTTATTGGCGGTAGGACCTCTTGTGAGTCTGCGAGGGTAGGTACCACCACCCTGCCTATATCTGCCGTGAACCAGTAATGCGTTTCGGTTTGAAGGGTGGGACAGCCGTTGTAACTATACTTGAGACCTTAGAACTTATATCTCAAGGTCGGTGGCGCATTTACGTCGTAGATGTCTATGGGCTCCAGTAACCATTTAAAACCAGGTGGGCTGTGAGCTCGTCCACAGATCTAGGCAATAAAAAAAAACCGAAAAATAACATCAAACGGCTCGGTGGCGTAATTAAAAATCCCAATTTATTACTAGACACATATCAATAACAGCTATCTGTAGAAGTTTTTTGAGTATCGTCAATTGAGCGGAATTACGAAGGACAAGTCCAAAGTTCAAGATAATCATCATTATCTACGTGTCGGTTAACATAACACACTAACCTATTCCAATATCACAATGAATCATATACTTATCTCAATAGTGTGTTTCTGTGTCACTCATTATGTTTATTGCATTTAAGATAAACTAATCTTATTGGTAAAACCACCGATATACTACCAGTGGTAATATATCGATGGGTAAAACAGACATTTATTTTGTTCCCTTGTTGGTGAGTCATGGCTTTGATGTGAAACTAAAAATGAATTAGTATTTTTGTTTGTTTTCGCGAGTAGTAAGTAGACACGGTTAGGGTTAGTTAATGAAATTTTAAATTTAGAAATCTTTTTTATAGACAAATAGACGGCAGTCGGCACATCAATCAAATGTCGACGAATCGAACCATAAATTATTCGTAACATCGGAAATATTATCTTATACCTTTAAACGAGCAATTCTTGTGTTTAAATATAAACTCAATCTCGGAAACGGCTCCAACGATTTTCATAAAATTTAGTATACAGGGGATTTCGGGGGCGATAAATCGATCTAGCTACGATTTATTTTCAGAAAATGTTGTTTTATTCGTGTTTTCAATTATCAACTCTTCCCGACATCTATTGGCGAATAATAATACTATTTTTACTGCTTTATTCGGTCATCATCTAGTGACTTATTAGATTGCACCGGACGTCTTATCCCTTAGTCCACGACGACTTGACGACGACGACAAAAATAAAAATTCTAATTAACACTAAAACCTTGTACGTTACTGGTGGTTGGGCCTATCGTGAGCCCAAACGAGGATCAACATCTCACCCATTTCCTGCTATTAAACAGGAATTTTACGGGTTTGATTTTTATCACACGATATTTTTCTTTAGTTCGTCCAGTCGTTCGAGAACACATGTTAAGTTAGCTCCATCCATAAATTGTAATATTTCAGTTACCTGACTTTTAATTAGAATGATAACGTTTTTTTTATTTATTGGTTAGATGGGTGGACGGGCTCACAGCCCACCTGGTGTTAAGTGGTTACTGGAGCCCATAGATATCTACAATGTAAATACGCCACCTACCTTGAGATATAAGTTCTAAAGTCTCAAGTATAGTTACAACGGCTGCCCTACCCTTAAACCAAAACGCATTACTGCTTCACGGCAGAAAATAGGCAGGGTGGTGGTACCTACCCGCGCGGACTCACAAGAGGCCCTACCACCAGTAATTACGCAAATTATAATTTTGCGGGTTTGATTTTTATTACACGATGCTATTCCTTCACCGTGAAAGTCAATCGTGAACATTTGTTGAGTACGTATTTCATTAGAAAAATTGGTACCCGCCTGCGGGATTCGAACATCGGTGCATCGCTTCAACACGAATGCACCGGACGTCTTATCTTTTAGGCCACGACGACTTCAAATTTACTCGAAGATCAGCCGAAATAAAACAAAACACGATCAAATTTGTTCCGCGTTATATAACACCACTACGGTGATATCGTTATGGTAAAAGTGTTTACGACATCCACGCGGTTTTTAAACCTTGTTAAATTGATTTTTTGTCCATTGGAAGTTCCAATTAATTATAGATATCTATGCTATCATTTTAAATTTGCTTTTATTAGGTTGTGTATGCTGTGTCTGGGTAATGTGTGTGTATTAACTGTGTTTAAATTTATGTAATCTCTCAACATAATTTTTATTAACTTCAAGACGCCCGATTAACTGGAAAATTTGCTCACAGATCAAGGACCTCTGGCCTAATAACCGAACTTCATTATCCTGATCAGTAGAATAAATAACCTTAGGTTTGGTTTGTTATTAAAGCTTGTTGTTGAATTTTGAAACCAAATATTTTAATATAAGTTTTCATTAATAACTGATCTATAAATATAACATCAATAATTATATTATTTATAGTAGATTATAATAGGCTATAGATAATAGAAGTCGAGGCTTCATGATGGGAACAAAAAAGCTATAATGTATAATACCAATTTTTGGATAATGTAATTCGACCCTGATTTTTCCTTAGTTGGGCATTGTATTTGTAATTCGAAACAATTGCCTCTCTATGTATTGTATAAATTAGGCCCATCTAAGTAGCTACCTAAACTTGTCGCAATAGGTCAGCAACATGAGGTTACCACACCGTTTGACATTCAATGGTCTCACTTTCAGTGCCATGACATTTGTATCATTCATGCCCATAATCTAATTTTAAATTTAAATCTCATCAATTTTTGTGATCTCCGTTGGAACAGATGTTTAGACATTATTGGTTCATACATAAATTTGAATATTTTACATATTGTTTTGAAGTCAATTTTTACCTAATTTCGTTACGTTTTACGTTTTAATTGCTATTGACATATTTCGATATAGAAAATTGTAGTCATCTTGATGCATAATTTATATATTAATACGTGAAGCAAAAACTTTGTATCCTTTTTTACGAAAATTGCGCGGACGGAGGAGTATGAAATTTTCTACAATTATAGAGAATATAGAGAAGAAGTGCACAATGCTAGCATTTTTTAAAAATAATGCATAGAAGTACATTAAATCAATAAAGAAAACATTACACACACTACATACCATGTATTTGACGCCCACACGCATGCATACTATTTATTGTCAAACTTTTGTTCTTGACGTCTGTGGTCAAATTGAGAATAGATTAAATATTGTTTGTCTTTATTAATATTTTTTTATAGTGTAGCCTTGGCGAAATTTGTCATTAAAGAAGTATAAAATACAATCATAATAGTGTACAAACTTACAATTCCAATTAATTATAGTCGAATTTCGACTACTGCGGGACCTCTAGTTGTTTAATAGGCCTTCACGTTATTCTGGGACCTAAACAAGATATAAAATCTATAAAAGAACCAGAACTAAAGTAATTTTAAATAAAATTAGATGTGACCTTTTGCTTGTCTCGTGGAAATTAAAAAATGAGCTGTTAATACGTAGTCTAACACGTTAATTTTATCAAGAATGTAAATAATGTTCGGTTCTTGAGTTTGTACAGGATTCGGTGTGTTTGTGGAGATAGTAAAACTCTAATTGCGTTGCTCATAAAACGTAGGCGTGTGAGTAGGTTGTTGAAATGCTATCGTTTCAATAGTATTATTTACGGAAATGAAGCTAATTCCTGAGTGTAGTTTTTGGTTACGTATCTTATACCTTTAAACGAGCAATTCTTGTATATTAATATATATGTATATTATAATCTGAATCTCGGAAACGTCTCCAACGATTTTCATAAAATTTAGTAGGTATACAGGGGATTTCGGTGGCGATAAATCTATCTAGCTACGATTTATTTTCAGAAAATGTTTTATTCGTGTTTTCAATAATCAACTCTTCCCGACATCTATTGGGGAATAATAATACTATTTTTCTTAATTGAGGGCAACTAACCGCTTTAAAGACAACAAGATGGCGTTATCAAAAAAAAAACCGAGCGAAGCTCGGTCATAATCTAGTGAATAAAAAGTATGGTATAAGTTGGTGTATCCAATATTAGACATTGCTGTATATTTTGCATTATTTTATTAGATTTGCTGTATATTATTTTTGTTACAATGATTTGCCTATAACTAAACTATGTGCTTCAAAGATGGAAAGACGTAAAACTGTTTACAAATTATTCCTTATAAATTATTGTGTATCATTATCGTTACTCGGTTTAGCAATTTGCTTGAAAATCTGTGCTTAAAATTATGGTACGAACTTATTATAGAACAGATCTTCCAATGCGCTTGAAGGAGGCACAGTTCCCAAGATACTGGCTACGTTGCCTCGTTGGACAGCCAGACTCACTCTCTGTGCAAAGTACCAGCCAGCCTTAGCATCACGTGTAACCTCCTTCAAGCGTTTGGAGATTTCTGTTAAAAAATTCTATGCTTCAGGGCCCCAAGGGCCCATCGTCTCAACCGCGAAAGGCAAAAAAGAATGAGAAGACCCCAAACCCGAAAACTTCCGCTTTTTTGAAGTTTCTGCTGAAGCTGCAGCTGAACCGGGGCGGGAGGAAGTACCATCTAAATGTCAGGGAGCCATAATATCCACACAAGTAGCATCCCATACCAGGCACCTACCTACCAACTGACCATGGAACCACAACTTATTATTTACGTAGTATAATAATCATATACATAACTTTAACTGTGAAGTATTGGACATATACTATAATTTTTAGCTTAATTTAAAGCAGTTTCCAGAAAATGATATATTAAAATCAAAAACACATTAACAAATACTAGTGACTTATAATATCTTAGTCACAAACGTTATCTCCCGAGACGAGGTTACAAAATTGAAACTGTAAATATCTCTCTACGCATTTGTTTACACAGTAGTTTCTCGTACAAACGAAAAGCTACAGACTCATTGAGCTGCAGACATATTTAGATTGGAAAATATACAAACATCTATTTCCGAGTCTAATTGTATGCGTAATATGCAATGATGCATAGATATTAGGTCAGGATCGTAATGTTAATTATCAGCTCATTAATAAGGAAATATGGGGCTATGAAATACTGACCTATCTGAGTTATCGCTACTTCTTCCTTATTATACTTTTCCATAGTTCTAGTATCCTCATTTATTTGATCACATGTATTAACTTTCTTTCGTATGTCTTTTGGATTTTTTCTAATATATCTTAAACCAACATTTTTTTTTTAAATATATTTTAACTCATAATCAAACGATATTTTAAAAAATGACGTTGTTTTTAAGCCTAGTAATAAAAATAGGTTGCTATGATTAATTTTACTATGAGTAGTTTTTTGTTATTCCGGAGACAGGTAATTAAATTATTATCCATTTACTATACTATACTAGATGCATACATTGCAATTGTACACCTACTTTCAAAAATACATTACCAACGTAATTTAACACTAAAACATGTGGATGATTATAATAACTATTTTTAGGTATCTAGTGTTCATCTAGACTAACATGTGGTGATAGGATTAGATTCTTTTCTAAGTATTTGTTTAAAGCTTTCTTTTACCAATTTGAAGTAGCAAATTTCAGTCAAAATCGGAAAAATAATGTTTAGAAATCCAGCAATTCCTATTCAATTAAATCCTAATGGGACTGGAATAGTGGACAACTATTATGTTATCATTTTAATTATTCCAAAGATAGCTTTGCTAGCTATCCTTGATAATATTTTTCTGCTTAGATTCATGTCGTGCTCTCTGAATGTCCGGCAGCTGATGTGTTGTAGGGTAGGTAAACATAACAGCTATGGTAATGTTAAACTGAATTGCAATGCTCTCTCTCGTTAGAAAACAATAAACGGGTTGGGTCTATGACTATTAAGGTTGTTGCCATACTCGGGCAGCTTTAAAAAAACATTTAAATCGCGATTGAACAAATACAATCTTACCATGACCCATCAAATAAATAAAAACTCGGAAACGAAGTTTTTGTCTGTTTGTCAGTGCACGGTAATCTTCGTTATGCCTGAATCAATTTTTATTTGACTTTTAGGGTCACTGGGATTCGGATCAGTTTATAAATAAAAGTATTTGTCAATTCAAAGCTCTTGCTAATTGGGATACTCTTTTCACGTTCAGCTACAGGGTGTTCCCGAAGCTCAAAACCAAACTTATCGTTTGTATGTGATGGTACATTGTTCTGACAAGTTTTCTTGTTTCTTAGGGTCACTGGGATTTGGATCAGTTCACAAATAAAAGTATTTGTCAATTTAAAGCTCTTGCCAAATGCGATACTCTTTTCACGTTCAGCTACAGGGTGTTTCCGAAGCTCAAAACCAAACTTATCGTTTGTATGTGATGGTGCATTGTTTTGACGAGTTTTCTTGTTTCTTAGAACTGTTTTATAATGGAACTGGTCGTTAGTTACTGTAACGAGATCGTGTTCAAGAGGGCGGGACAATTGTGAAGCGATAACTCTATATTATAGTATCCAACTTAAATTGTTCTATCAAAAATAATTTTCTTATCTCATATATGCTAAATATGCTAATGCAAGTCTTGTCTATGACAAATCAATCTGTATAGCGTGCTGGAACTGTCTAGTATAATCTTTATAACTTTTAATGTGGCAGGCACGCACAACAAGAGACCTTTATCAGTTAAAATTTATATTAAGTTTTGGAACCTTTGGATCTGCGGAGGGACTTCGGTTCCCTCTGTATTTTGTACCGTATGTTCCATGGGGAGTGCTCTGAGGAATTGTTCGAGATGATACCGGCATCTCGTTTTTACCATCGCACCGCCCGCCACCGGAGTAGAGTTCATCCATACTACCTGGAGCCACTACGGTCATCGACAGTGCGTTTCCAGAGGTCTTTTTTGCCACCTACTATCCGGCTATGGAATGAGCTCCCCTCCTCGGTGTTTCCTGAGCGCTATGACATGTCCTTCTTTAAAAGAGGCTTGTGGAGAGTATTAAGCGGTAGGCAGCGGCTTGGCTCTACCCCTGGCATTGCTGAAGTCCATGGGCGACGGTAACCACTCACCATCAGGTGGGCCGTAAGCTCGCCTGCCTACAAGGGCAATAAAAAAAAAAAAGATAGCCACCGATTAGTATTCTAAAAAAAAAAAAAACATCTATAAAAATCGACATGTCTAAAACATTAGTGATCAACAACGAACAGAAAAATAAAATAACAATTGCCGTTAATTCGTTTGAATCAATATTAAGTGGCTTTAAAATAAATTTCGAACTGAAAAGCCTGATTGTCCTACTTTCACTGTCCGTTAAGCTTTTGTTCCGATTTAACAGAGCGAAAATGTACGTACGTTATCATTATGTGGCGTTTTAATTGAGATACGGAATCGTTAACTGCACGAGCCGAGTGTTATCTCTATATATTAATACGTGAAGCAAAAACTTTGTATCCCTTTTTACGGAAATTGCGCGGACGGAGGAGTATGAAATTTTCCACACTTATACAGAATATAGAGAAGAAGTGCACAATGCTAATTTTTTTTTAAATAATGCCTAAAAGATACATTAAACCAATAAAGAAAACATTACACACACTACCATGTATTTGACGCACACACGCATGCATACTATTTATTTATTGTCAAACTTTTGTTCTTGACGTCTGTGGTCAAATTGAGAATAGATTAAATATTGTTTGTCTTTATATTTTTCTATAGTGTAGTCTTGGCGAAATTTATGATTATAGAAGTATATAATAGTCTTTGATAATGGAATCATAATAGTTTACAAACTTATAATTGCAATTAATTATAGTCGAATTTCGACCACCGGGTGACCACTAGTTTTATTAAATTTATGCAGAGATCGGAGACTATTTTAATAAACCTTCCTAATGATCTGAGGTGTGTCGATAGATTATCTGCCATGTTTCTGAGAGAATTTAAAGGGCGTTTTGGCGAGAAGTGTCCGAATGTTCTCAACCTTTATGATTACAGTTATAACTGTGTCGGGGATATCAGTTCCTTTTCCTTCTTTGTCGAATCACTATTGACGAAATAGTATTTATCGTTACCTCATTCCACGAAGCCCTTCACGCGATCAATGATCGTGAATGCTGTAAAGACATAATAAAAAATAAAACCCTTTCTAAACATTATGGTGACGACCCTCAGTAGTGAGGAAGAGAAGCGTGGAGAGGTATATGGGTAGATTACTGGAGGTACCTCCACCCTGCCTATTTCTGCCGTGAAGCAGTAATGCGTTTCGGTTTGAAGAATGGGGCAGCCGTTGTAACTATACTGAGACCTTAGAACTTACATCTCAAGGTGGGTGGCGAATTTACGTTGTAGATGTCTATGGGCTCCAGTAACCACTTAACACCAAGTGGGCTATGAGCTCGTCCACCCAACTAAGCAATAAAAAAAAAAAGATTTGATGCATCTCACAATGTCCCGTCATCTCTCCCTGCTCGCCATCCTACTCCATTTATGGGACCTCTGTCGTCATCATTTAGCAGCATATTTTCAAAATAGTATAATGATTTGCTTACCGGTCTCCTAACATAAATAATCGACCCGATATAACGCGGAATCATTTTAATGACAATACATTATTCATTAATCAATTAGCCCATTCTACTTTACAAAAAATCATCTGACATATCCGAAACCAATGCTCGTTCGAAATCCGAATACCCAGTTTCTCGATGACTCAATTAGCCGGTAATTACACGGAATTGTCTGCATTCATTCGGGAAGTAAAACAAACCGGTCGATGGTTCAGACGAGACAGAGGAAACCCGTAAGAATAAAAACCGAGTCACAGTCAGTCACAGATCGTTTACACATTGCGCTTTATTATTACACTAGAGGTCCCGCAGTAGTCGAAATTCGACTATAATTAATTGGGATTGTAAGTTTGTACACTATTATGGTTGTATTTTATACTTCTATAATCACAAATTTCTCCAAGACTACACTATAAAAAATTATTAATAAAGACAAACAATATTTAATCTATTCTCAATTTGACCATAGACGAAAGAACAAAAGTTTGACAATAAATAGTATGCATGCGTGTGTGCGTCAAATACATGGTATGTGGTGTGTGTAATGTTTAATTTATTGATTTAATGCATATTTTATGCATTATTTAAAAAAAATTAGCATTTTGCACTTCTTCTCTATATTCTCTATAAGTGTGGAAAATTTCATACTCCTCCGTCCACGTAATTTTCATAAAAAGTGATACAAAGTTTTTGCTTCACGTATTAATATATAGATTACACATATAATATATCGTATCGTGATTTATAATCAAACTGCGAATACTATTTGGGGCCATAATCAAATCAAATAACTCATAACATTAGTTACCGTGATTATAAAAGTACTCTAAATTTGTTGTCATGACAACAGGCACGTGGTCCTATAACTATATATTCGCAAACGCTGTTAAATTAGGAGCTATAAATACATTAAAAACTAGCCCAAATCTTATTCGTATCACTGGTTCGAAATTCAAATTCTAACTTGTTTGCTATTTTTCCAGTAATGCGTGTTTGAAATTCGGCAATTTTATTTAATCAGTATATAATAAAATAATAAAGGAAAACTAACTGGATATTAGAATATTATTAAAAACAAAAGAAGTACGATTTTTAAGCTTTTTAAAAAGTTCCTATTTAAATTATTGTCATCCGTGTTGGCGTTATCAAATGCGTAAAATGAAAAATATAAAAGAAAATTATATACCTAATATTATCAATAAATGAGTGATTGTCTTGATTGTGATTAAGCATTTTTTATTCGGAACATGCGAATTAGAGAAAGTTTAAATTCACGAAATCGTTACTTTTTTCGCGGCAAAATTGAAAACGACCCATTTTCGAAGTATACTAATAAAAAATTCTTTTAGCTGTCTGTATTGATTGTGAATTAACTACTTGAGAAATACATTTTATATATAAAAAGTGCCCAAACTGTTTTTAAGTATTATATTAAAACCAAAATACGATATTTTACTTTTAAAAAACCGAACAGGAGGTCGTTGAACTTTATTATTTGTTCGTACTTTAGAAAAATGCTACCGGATTCATAAATATGGAAGCGTATTGTCAGAGGTATGTGTGATGATGTATCTTATCTCACTACGATGTCGAGAGTCATTATCCTTTAATTAACTTTGATTAGCAGACGAGAATCGCAATTTACCTGGAATTTAAATATACTAAGGACTAC
The DNA here is from genome assembly GCF_003987935.1 of Bombyx mandarina. Next base: position 995,657 of record NW_021011565.1, read on the forward strand.
CTTGTTCCATGAAATTGTATATTGCTGTCGTAACCTTCGTACAAGAATACGTATATAATTGTTACGCGGTAGAAATATAACAATATACATCGCATCATTACAATTGAAGTGGCTTGGCAAAGGAAGTGGCAGTGGCAAAATTCGTGTTTTTTGGTAAACTCAAAAAATGTAACTGAAGAATTGTAATTTTTTTAGTTATTTGATTTTAATACTTTAAGATGTGTGCTTAATTTAAAAGAGACGGAAATAGTACGTCTGTCCTTTCTGGACTAAAAGAGACCTGTTTAATTTTATAAGCTGATAGAATACATTATCGGTGGTTTACCTGTACAAAGAGTAACACAGTTCAAATATACAGTTCAAATATAGGGCATATTGTAACTGAGGAATTAAAATATGATATGGACATGGAAAGGGAACGCAGGGCATTGGCTGTCAGAGGGAATGTAGTGGCACAAAGATTTGCGGGTTGTTCAGTGCCGGTCAAAATTACCCTCTTCAAGGCTTACTGCCAATTTTACACAAGCGGTCTTTGGGCTACTCATACCCAAAAAACGGATAATGCCCTGCGCATACAATATAATAATGCCTTCAGGGCGTTGTTGGGGCTTCCACCTTATTGTAGTGCATCAGGCATGTTCGCCGATGCGCACACAGATGACTACTTCGCGATAATGCGCAAAAAGGTGGCATCCATTATTCGTAGAGTAGGAGGAAGCACCCACAACGTCTTGAGGGTACTAGCTGAAAGATTGGATGGCCCGATCCTGGGTAGGTTCATCAAGTTGCATGTTCTACATGCTGCTTGATGGGGCTGCCAGGGCCGGAGTTGATTTATTTATTTAAATACTAACATAGTTCGTAAGTTCTTTGTAATACTAACACAATATGAGACTGATGTCTTGAAATAAAAGGTTTTTATTTTTATTTATTTATTATATGTCGCGCGAAGTATATAACTCATTTTCTTAAAAACTTTCATTATGCCACTTTAATGCTAAAGGTGCGACATATTTTTTTGACAATCAACGTATCAATATGAAGCTACCATTCCGAGTGCTTTTTTCCCAATTTAAGGTTGAGTGAAACTCTGGGGTTTAATTTATACTAATCAAGTAATTGTTTTTTAAAATCAGTTGGAGTAATTTCGTGCTATTTAGGTAGTAGATTCGGTTGGTTCTTTGGGTTGTGATATAATTTATTTCTTACCTCTTCGAGAGATGAAGTCGTAGTCTCAAAAACGGCTGTTCCGCCCTTTGAATCGTACGTAACGCGTGATTGCTTCGCGACAGAAAAAAATGAGGATGGCTTAAATTTACGTGCTTACAAAATGCCCTAAAACCTGTAAAAGTTGGTGGTTGGCTAACGCTCGTAGCTGGGGGCTCAGATATCGCTTCTGCTGTTTTCCAGTGAATCCCTTAATCGACTTTTGCGACACCCACAGAAAGAGAAAAGGTGCCATTATAGACCAATAATATCTTATTTAATTGTCACTAGAATGGACAATGGAATTTACAATTTACATCATAGCATATTAAGCTTAGTTCAAGTTATTAAATGAAATAATTGGTGCCACTCTATGTATTCTGTAATACTCTTTAAAGGTTTCCATGTTAAAAATTGCACAAGATTATTTCTCTGGCAACGAAATCTTGAATATAAACATCTGCAAATGTCATTTATTTGATGAATTACAACGCATTGCTTAAGTTAAAAACCATCTGAAAGTAATTTAGTGATGACTCGCTAATTGTCGCAATGATTAGACCATTAGTTAACATTGTGTTTTTTTACAGGCTTACGTTATATCACCTCTATTCATTCTGTGTTCAATTGGCCTTCATGCCCATTGAGCCGTTACTCAATTTACAAAAATCACTAAGAGCCCATTGTTGTTGCAGGTTCGACGATCGCTCAAATTGCGGGGTAAACGCAAGGAAAAGGAAAAGTTGCCTTCTGGTATCACCGCTGACTACACCGCCTCGCTGTTCGCCCATCTGGAACACGATTCCAATTATTCGAACTACCCGCTGATTTCCAACTCCGGTTCGAATTCGAACTTGAGCGACGAGACAAACCATTTGTCGCCGAGCTTCCCCACAACGCACACGTGGGGCAAAAAAGAAAGCATTCTACAGTCGGATAGTTCAGAGACCTCTCTGAATTCCTTGANCACCGCTGACTACACCGCCTCGCTGTTCGCCCATCTGGAACACGATTCCAATTATTCGAACTACCCGCTGATTTCCAACTCCGGTTCGAATTCGAACTTGAGCGACGAGACAAACCATTTGTCGCCGAGCTTCCCCACAACGCACACGTGGGGCAAAAAAGAAAGCATTCTACAGTCGGATAGTTCAGAGACCTCTCTGAATTCCTTGAATAACCCAAATAATATTAACAACACCAGTCCACGGCAACCGCCGAATCTACCTCCGATACCACCTCGACCTCCAAAACGAGGAATCCTTAAAGGCCCTCGTCTAAGCAATACTAGTTCGAATTCTCAAGAGAGTAACGTTAATAATGCAGATGTAGTGGACCATGTGATCAACGGTCAAGATTCTAACCTGTTGGCACGTAACACGCAGCAAAACGAAACCGTGTCTTATGGTATTTCTGCATCGAAGAGTACTTCCTCCAGTGATGATTTGCAACACGTTCAAAACTTTACAAAGAAAGTCATTCACAGTCCCGTGGAGATGCAAAGTAAAAATTATAAAAACAGCTCCACCAATCCAACAATCACAACACAAGATGTTGATGCAGCGCCAAAGACGAACGGAAACAGTTACATGGGAATAACATCCACTTCTCCCAGCGCTGATTCCTTGACCGACACCACGACAAATTCCTCATTTGCTACACCACCGTTTTCTACGTCGCCCGTTGGTGAATCTCAGGGTTTCCACAGATGGTCACGAACCAGTAACTTCGACGATACCTACCTACCATTACCGGCCATAATGCCAGTTCAACTGCCGAAGCCGAGAACATTAACGATTCAAAGGCAAAAAGCACCGCGAAACGACTTCGGATTCAGTTTACGAAGGGCAATGGTCCAAGAAAGAATATTCATAGGCGATCTAAATAGTCACGGAAATGGCTTAACGAACGGGGATAACAAATGTAGTGGCACCACTAATTTGATCAGCAAATTGATTTACAAGGCCGTTATCCTAGCAGAGCCCGGTTCTTATCCTGGAGCCAGCGAGACGGGCCTATTACCCGGTGACAGATTGCTCGAAGTTAACGGTATTAGCGTTGAGGAAAAAAGCAGAGAAGAGGTCATCGATCTGATTAAGGGCAGCCAAGATTACGTTACTATCAAGGTAAGCCAATCAGCAGTAATGTTATACACATTAATTTGATGTGAATCCGTAACTGTGGCAGACGTAATAAAATATGATTTATCGAAAATCGGCACTATTATACATACAAAATCCAGTTAAGTAGATGATTAAGCGTTCAATAGAATTTTGCTCGGTGTAATCTTAAATGCTTGTGAAAAAAAACATTATACTAAAAATAACAGTCCCTCATTAGTTGAATTCAAGAACAAACTTTCTCTTGATTATTCATTTACGGTAAAATTTTGAACGATGATCATCTCGGACGATCTTTGAGTGGCTTTATGTTGTGTTATAGTTTCGCTGGACGTTTGTGTTTCGCATACACTGTGCTTAGTGCGGGTTTTTGTACGTTCTCGATAGCGTAAAAGTTAACTCATATTTGTATGGAATGGGATCGTTTGCCTACGTTTGCCGTTAGGGGCGCTGTTCCAACTGCATACAAAATTGGGTTAACTCGTACGCTATCGAGAACGTTAAAAAACTCGCACTAAGCACACAAGTTTCTTTGCTAAAATTAACACAATTATCAGTGACTTTCCCTACAACCGGCCGGAACTACTTTATTTGCATAACTTTAGCATGAGTAACACACACATGCGTGTTTGTATATGTGTGAAATTGGAATTTCGATTCTCTTCAATTATCTCTAGTGTATTCCAAAATTCTTGACGGCAAAAAAATATTTTGTAAGTTTAAATCGTTACGTATTCTTTGAAACTATAAATTTGATTTTTAGATTGTTTGTACAACCAAATAATGCTACCGATTTAGATTTTTATGTGTCTGGATTTGTACATTATTAAACCTAACAATTTACTGAATTTATAATCTGCTAGTTCAACGTATATTTATAAAGACAATTACTATTCTCGTTTTTCATACTAATCTTACTGGTAGTAAGTTTGCGAGCACGCACGGGTATTACCACCGCCTTACCTATTTATGTCTTAAAGCAGTAATGCGTTTCGGTTTGAAGGATAGGTCAGCCGTTGTACTGTTAAAACTGAGTCCTAAGACCTCTTGTCTCAAGATGGGTGGCGGGATTTACGTTGTAGATTTCTATAGGCTTCAATAACCACTTAACTCCACGCCACGCACCATCCGGCTATGGAATGAGCTCCCCTCCAGGGTGTTTCCCGAGCGCTATGACATGTCCTTCTTCAAAAGAGGCTTGTGGAGAGTATTAAGCGGTAGGCAGCAGCTTGGCTCTGCCCTTGGCTTGCTGGAGTCCATGGGCGACGGTAACCACTCACCATCAGGTGGGCCGTATGCTCGTCTGCCTACAAGAGCAATAAAAAATAAAATAAACTCCAGGTCAGTCGTCAGCTCGTCCACCCATCTAAGCAGTTAAAAAAATCTATGAAATATTATTGAACAGGTGCAACCAATAGCCGAGCTGTGTGAGTTGTCGCGCAGACGTGCGGCAGACGGTGGCGGTGACGTGGATCTTTTAGACAGCAACGTCCGTGGAGGCACCCTGAGCCGGTCCGGAAGTCGCCGTTTCACATCCGCCCAGGTAAGGGATATGTATAAGTCGAGTTACCCTTAGTGTAACCCTTTTTCCTTACCCATTCGCTAGAACTACTCTAGCTTCGCGGGGACGGTTAGATGAATTTAAGGGCGCAACCTGAAAGAATTTGCTAACATCGTGTCGTGTATGTATTGATGTGAAGGATATGAAGTTTGGTATACCTACTAAGATTGTGTTTCTTTTATGTTTTTCCGACGGAAATTCAACGTAAGAGTAGTTGGAAAATGTAGCAGCTTTTTATACTTTTTGCGAATTTTGCGAACAGACATAAAATGTGAAAAATAATGTTTTAAAATTATCAAAAAAAAATAATGCATGTAATGCAACAAAAATTTGTTTCCTTACCGAATCGCTTCGCGCGGAGAGTTAGATGAGTTCACGGGCTTAACCTAAAAGAAATTGCTAACATCAGTCCTAGCAAGAGTAGTGCTTCGTAGAATCTACCACCGGATCGGAATCGCGACCCGCAGAAGGTCCGGCGAGAAACTGAACGGGCTGTGTTTATGGGTTAATTTGCTCGTTGAGCTCTTCTTCGTAATCGACGAGTTCGAGGACGACGACCGGTGCTTGAAGAGCTTAAAGGCACCGAGAGTGTAGTGTTACCATAGCAGTAGGCAGTGGCTTGGCCGTCCTCCTATCATTTCAGACGTCCATGATCGAGGTTGGACATTCACGTACGCTAGTCTGCATACAATGCCAGTGAAGTATTGCTGGTGGTAGGACCTCTATTACTGGTGGTAGAGCCTCTTGTGAGTTCGCGCGGGTCAGGTTCCACCACCCTGCTTATTTCTGCCGTGAAGCAGTAATGCGTTTCGGTTTGAAGGGCAGGGCAACCGTTGTAACTATACTGAGACCTTAGAACTTATATCTCAAAGTGGGTGGCGCAATTTACGTTGTAAATGTCTATGGGCTCCAGTAACCACTTAACACCAGGTGGGCTGTGAGCTCGTCCACCCATCTATACAATTAAAAAAAAAGGCATTGTGGACTAAAGTATAAAAAGTCGGATGTACTTAAACACGTTGGGACTGTGCCGGGGTTCAAATCCCGCAGGCAAGAACCTATTTTTCTAACGACATACATACGTACATAGCTAGTACGTGGTCACGAGTTAGGAATAAATTGGGCAATAAAAATCAAACCCGTAAAAGTGTAATCCGAGTAATTATCATGTAATTGGACATAGACCTTAAGTCCGTTAATCACAAGTGGGTCGTGAGCTCTTTGACTCGTTCGTGTAACAGAAAATACAAAAAAGAAATACAATTTAGAGCAAAGATGTTTCAAAAAATTCAATAAAAATAGTTTATATTTAAAAAAACAGGCTTTTAAAGCAAACAGAAGTAACTATTAATTAATTAATTTCATATTTTTCATCACAGGTATTAATGATCTGTGACTAGTCAAGGTACTACAACGTAGTAATGATAATAATGTATTATATTATCATCAGTCCTTGACGTGTGCAAGTTTTGAAGTGAATTGGACGTCTTGAAGTCGGGGAAAATGACATTCAAATATATCTTTACATACAAAAACAACGATACGTACCGAGCTAATAAAAGCGTGTCAAAAATGAACATCTCGCTTGACTTACCAAGCTGCAGAAACACCTGCCATTGTTACACCTGCTCGTTTCCTAACAGAGGACGTCCGATATGATGCTTCAGATAAAATTAACGTGACGTCGGGATGAGATTTGAGTACTTAGTCAATATTTCATATAATACTAAAGAAAATTGAACATTAGCTGTTCAACAGGAAAGTTGATTTTTAAAGTTGAATATTAGCAAAATATTATTATTATAAAAACTAGTGGTCTTGTTGCATTAGAAGGGTAGACGATCTGAATTCGCCAATTTGCAATTGGCATCTGATAGATGAGATCAAGGCCACAATTTCTTTTTTTTCTTTTATTTTTTATTGCATAGATGGTTGGACGAGCGCAATCCAATTTGGTGTTAAGTGATTAGTGGATCTCATAGATATCTACATCGTAAATGCAGCCACCAACCTTGAGATATGAGTTCTAAGGTTTCAGTATAGTTACAACGGTCGCCCCACCCTTCAAACCGAAACGGATTACTGCGTCACGGCAGAAATAGACAGGGTAATGGTACCTCCCGTGCGGACTCACAAGAGGTTCTATAACCAGTAAAATCCACCAGTAAATATCCGCTTCAATGTAGCATTTTTTTGACGCTTTTTTACAATAAAATAAAATTTTCTTACACTATTTTTAATTCAAATTTATTAAAATTTATTTTCTATTTTTTAGTTGGATTTTCTATAAAAGCGTATTTTTTTTTTGTTTTTTTAAACTATTATTTATTTTGTTTAGGCTTTTAGTTTAGGCGTATGACGATTTCACGTCCCACTTGCAGTTGAGTGGTCATCGGAGCTGATAGATTCTACAGCACGAATCCCATTTCAATCTCAATTTTACAGCATAACTGCATTTTCTACTCTTAGGACCGGACTACGTTACTGCTTGACGATAGAACTAGGCAAGGTGTATATAAAATGAATATCGTGCAAAATAATAAAACCATTACTTGATTTCATTACGCAATGCGCGATGATATAAGCAAATAATTCTAAGTCGCGTCGTTAAACACACAATGTTGAATGAAAGGTTTGTACAGCTGCCCGTAGATCCGTTGAAGACTGAACATTTCATTGTTTGTTGAGTGATTCACTTCATTGAAAATACTCCGAGTCAAAATATTGTGTAAAAATTTGTGTGTCGATTTATTGCTTTGCAAGTAAACCCTATCAATTGCAAAAATTGCAATGAAATATATTATTGATATTATTAAAATAATGTACCTGAATAATGTTACGGTCGCATTGTCAATGTTGATTTTCGTAATGAAATTATAAACTAATAAATTTATTCATTCTAACGCATTTCATAACTATCTCAAAATAGATGTAATATAATATCATCTTAATATCATATTATAATATAAACTTAATTACGATTTTAAGTAATTTTTTTTTTAATTCCCCTGTTGAACTTATCAATAAGACCACCTCGAGAGTATACGTTTTCTTACAAACAAAAAAATTAAAAAAATACAAATAGCTTCACAAGTGAAAGAGATATCGGAGAACATATATTACATAAAAACTGTACAATCGAATATAAAATGTCCTCCAGTTTGGATGTTGGTTAAAAGTTTAGATTTAAGATGACATTTTAATTGAAAGCATCTTACAGTGCCATCTATGGCATTCGCATTAGGATTTACCTTAATTCAAATCATCAAGGCAAATTGGCCACAATTTTTGCGAATTTGTTTTCCCCAGGGCTGAATCTGTGGTCCTCCTTTACGTACTTATAAAGTATATTTATATTTGTCTTTATCTATCTTTCTTTATCTTGGCTTACAAGACTTTACTGGTGGTAGAACGCCTCGTAAGTCCGAACGGGTAGGTACTAGCCCTGCTTAATTCTGTCGTGAAGCAGTAATGCTTTTAGGTGGAGTTTTTTTTTTATTGCTTAGATGTGTGGACGAGCTCACAGCCCACCTGGTGTTAAGTGGTTACTGGAGCCCATAGACATCTACAACGTAAATGCGCCACACACCTTGAGATATAGTTCTAAGGTCTCAGTATAGTCACAACGGCTGCCCCACCCTTCAAACCGAAACGCATTACTGCTTCACGGCAGAAATAGGCGGGGCGGTGGTACCTACCCGTGCGGACTCACAAGAGGTCCTACCACCAGTAATTACGCAAATTATAATTTTGCGGGTTTGATTTTTATTGCACGATGTTATTCCTTCACCGTGGAAGTCAATCGTGAACATTTGTTGAGTACGTATTTCATTAGAAAAATTGGTACCCGCCAGCGGGATTCGAACACCGGTGCATCGCTCGATATGAATGCACCGGACGTCTTATCCTTTAGGCCACGACGACTTCAAAATTGATCTAGAAATTGATCTAGAAAATCTGATCTAGAAATTATATTCTCAGTTCATATAACACTTGTGTAGTTTTGGCGGCAATTCTAATCGACAATACAGTAGTTATATTTAATAGCGAAAAGTAGTATAGTTTCCGGACTCGATAAATAAACCGAAATTAAGATACATTGATCCCCAGGGTAATTCGGACCCCGGCAATATAATTTGATAAACAATGACTCATGCTGAGGGTTCGAATCGATAGTGATAGGGCTACAACATATGACTAAAATAATTCAATTGATGTTTTATCTATCAATCTATATAATATATAAAAATGAATTGCTATTCGTTAGTTTCGCTAAAACTCGAGAACGGCTGGACCGATTTGGCTAATTTTGCTCTTAAATTATTTGCGGAAGTCCAGAGAAGGTTTAAAAGGTAGATAAATATGAAAATGCTCGGAATTAAATAAAAATAATAATTTTGTTTTTCCTTTGATGAGTCCCCCGTTGGACGGATTCCTTTTGTTTGTTTTAAGTTAATTTTTTTGAGAAGTTTGCCGGGTCAGCTAGTATTTTATAAAATGAAGGTTTTTTTTCCCTACCTAGCCTAGGTAGCCTAGGGCTATTCCAGCTACGTCCTGACGAGTAGGTGAACTCACGGGCTCAACCTGAGAGAATGTACTAACACTAGCACGAGCAGTACTGAGATCTGACGAGAGACTAAGTGGGTATAAAATGAAGGATTCCCAGTATTTAGTAGTAGATACCGATGTTCCCTGGCGCTGTAATATTAAAAAACTCGATCTAGTGGTACAGTAGCCACGTTTGGAAAATTGACACTATCATGGTGACCTATCTTGGCAAAAACCGTTTAATAAATAAATAAAAACCGATCTCCCTCGGCTTGGCAAAAACCGTTTAATAAATAAATAAAAACCGATCTCCCTCCGCTTTCATTACACATAAGCATGAAAATTGTCTAGTGAATTCTCAAATATATTTTTTAAATATAAACGCTCTTAAGCTTAAAGAAAAACAACGTAAAACAAACCAACCAAATCGGTCATGTTAAACAAGCCGTAATTGATTCTTTAAAAATATATAAGTTTTAAGAATTTTTATTATTAAAAAGATATTATTGAATTTTAGTTTAGAAAATGTCAAATCCGTGATTGAAATTAAAAGTTTCGTCATATTTAATGCATATCATACATAACATAATTTACATTTTAAACAATTCAGCTAATTAGTGGCGGGCCGTGTGTTTGATTTTATACGACAGCTTACAAATTATATGTTTAGGACGTCACATTATAATTTTATTGCTTACAAGTTTATGATCCAGTTCATATAGCTCTTGAAATAACATTTTGCTGTCATTAAAGTCAATAAATAGATCGTTTCGATGATCCACTGTTTTCTGTTCGATTTTTTCTTAGCTTAGAAGAGACGTTTGGCATTGGGGTGTAGATTTAATTGTTTCATGTTTGTGCGTGTGTCTGCGCGTGTGCGTGCTTGTGTGCGTGTCTGTGCTTCCTGCAGTCGTATTCTTACAAGAAAATATTCGCTTTAGGCCTTAAAATATGGAAAATCAGTTTTTAGACGTCTATTACTGGACATGGGCCTTAATGATTCTATGCTGCTCGCATCCACCGGTTCCCCGCGATCTTCAACAGACAATCGTCCATCCATCTCGTGGGAGGCTAACCCACGCTACGACTTCCTGTGCGCGGTCGCCACTTGATAACTTTTTGGCCCTCTAATATTCATCACAATTTTTATTTGTTGGTCATCACCGTAGGTTTTGGACAAGCCCTCGAGTTGAAGTTCCTTAGCATCCTGCATAATAGATAACGAGTATAAAGAGAAAGTCTTTGTTATTGTTTAATTTTGTACTTATACCTGAGAAATGTCTTAAGATTATCTTTAGGGGCATTTAGGCTTTTGTCTCATTAGATAAATGCCATTGTATTATATTATGTATAATCATGCGAGGCATTCATGTATTTTCGGTTATATGAAAAAGGATTCAACACTGTTCCATGCAATGTTGCTTATTTCTGTCATAGGACAATCATGCACTCCAGTTTAAGGGATAGAAAAGCCGTCATGCAACACAATTGAGTGTCTGACATCACGCCTCAAGGTGAATGACAGTGTTCTCCTTGTGATGCGTATGGACAGTGGTAGTATCAAGAGCAATATAAAAATCAAGGACGGTATAATTGTGAAATAGATTGTCAGAAGTAAAAGGATATTAATGAAAGGGATAGAAGATAAGACCATTAAAGTTATGTACGAACACGACGGATGACGATTATTTATTTTATAGACACACACGAGTGCTATTTAACTGTAAATATTATGTGAAATAATAACTATAGTTTAAAAACAAACAAAAAAAAAACCTTGTAATAGTGAGTCTATTAAAAAAATACCCATAATTATTTTTTTTATCCTCGTCAAGATATTCGGCCAAAGTAATTAAAATTATTATGTTATCATCATGTACGTGTCCCGTTTCTCCCAAACTGTAGTCTGTTTCTTCTAAAGTAGTAATTTAAAAAATTGCAAATAGATGGACGACAGCCCTAATCATTGTTCGGTGGGTTCCGCTCTATTTGTGGTAATTCGGAGACTGTCACAGGGTGACGTGAATTACAATAAAATGTTATTATTCAATTCAAAATTTGTAGCATGTAATTAGGTATATGTTGTTTCAAATGGTTATCTTTTTCTAGCAGTGTAACAAACCGCTTTTTCGAAAAAACATTAATTTAATTGTAACATTTCTTGAGATTTATTTTACAATTTTTTTAAATGTTCACCGTGCGCGTTTTTCACTCAACCACGACTTTGGCGCCATTTTAGTAATTTAAAAAAAAAAAATATAACATCACTTCCACAAACCGACTTATTACGTGCATTTGTCCCGAGCGTGGACTCATTTATGCGACTCTATGCGTCCTATTAAAGAGGTTGTCTGCTTCCGTACATTTACTCTTTTATTATATTATATTCTATTATATATTATCTTGATCGCTCGACAATCTCGTTCCTAACTAGTGTAAAGGACACCTTTTAAATTAGTCATTGCATGTATGTGTGTATGATTATTTTAAGTAACATTAATCGTCGTGTAATAACACACTTATAACTAAACTTCGATATGCCGATCAAGATGAGCAATGGCTTTCAAATTTGCTAGCCACCGGCTATAGGGCGGTGAGGGTATTTGACCTTCGCCATTAACTCGAAAAACTTTTCATAAATTGTTTTTGAGTGTAAATGTGTTTTTCGTGTATATCGAAAGACATGTTTAACTTTCCCGTGTGTTAAGCGGTAATAGGACGCGAATGACTTAAGAATACGTCATGTTTGAGGTACGAGATGGAATAGTTCTTTGTACGAGTATTAGATAATCTTGGAATTGAAGCAAATTTGAGCTTTGTTTTTGCTATGTTCTACAGATAGCTTATATCTCTAATACACAGTAAAATAGTAACATTATCTATTTCTATATAGTATCTGCTAATCACTGAAGTCTGTTGAAATTTCGAGGGCATGATTGGTTCTATTCTGTGCAATTTTCAATTGACTTACATACGTGTACGTACATCAACATGCGCATGTTTACAAAACTGCTCGCGTAGTACTTATATTCGCACGAGGGTTATCAGCCCCAGTAGACAGTATTGTCAGTCGAGTGCTACGAACCCTCAGTGGGTACTCTTTGATGTGGTTGTGTGGTTGGGATGTAGAATGTATGGATGTGAAGTTTGGTTATAATGAGTGTGTGTGTGTGTGTTTTTTTTTTCGATGGAAATTCAAGAGGATACGATAGAGTAGTTTGGAAATGTAGCAGCAGCATTTCATACTTTTTGCGACGCTTGAATTGAATGTCTGTCTGGTATAGGAATACGTAAGTTATTGAAATAATAAATATGAAATGTGTAACTGATGTTTTAAAATTACCAAAAAAATGCATACATTATAAAGTGCAACAATCAGAACAATGGTGATTGAATTAACATCCTACACGGCACAATAGTCTCGTAATTCGAGTTGGAAAATTCATAAAAAGTACATATTTTGATTATTGATCCTTTTCCGTTTTCTCGTTATGATGATTTGTGATATTAATAATTTTATTTCGTTCATTTATTTGTTACATGTGATGTTTTTTGATTATGTTCTTATAGAAAATAAATAAGTATAATTTAAACTATTACAATTGTCAGTTCTCAGTAAACATTTTTTACTATAAAAACGTATTCCTCGTTTTCAAATCATACAGTGGCTTCAACAGAATCAGTCAGTGAACCGATGTTAGTCTAGACGCCACGCCCCTTCCCACAATAAGTTGCAGCCTATAGATACGTAGGGTGTGTCACTCCATAATGTTTTCATTCCTATCCTATCCTATCATCCATATGTATTCTTAGATGCGGTTAGATTTTTATAAAATATGAAAGTAGAAATTTTATAAAATTACGCTTTTCTTTTCTATGTGTTGATAAAAAATGTAACAGCTTTTTTTACACGAGAAAGAATCGCGTTTAAAGAAGCTTATTCTCGGAAGCGAAACATCAATATAGTAATCGATAATATTAATCAGAAAACCTTTTTTTTTATTGCTTAGATGGATGGACGTAAATGCGCCACCCACCTTGAAATATAAGTTCTAAGGTCTCAGTATAGTTATAACGGCTGCCCCACCCTTCAAACCGAAACGCGTTACTACTTCACGGCAGAAATAGGCTGGGTGGTGGTATCTACCCGTGCGGACTCCCAAGAGGTCCTACCACCAGTAAAACTGCAGTTTGGCGTGCGGCCATAGCTTCCCAGACGACCACTTGAGAATAGCAATGGGTAGGTACTTTCGCATAAAATCCGTAACTCTGTCTTATAGTTGGCCAGAGATGTTCAAAGGTTTCCACAGGCCATTGTATTGTTTCAAATATTGATTGATTTGTAGAGAACGTGCTCACGACCCGTGGTGCTCAGTGGTTAGTCTTTACCGGTTACTTAAAATCTGCCACTCGTGTCACCTTTTATCTGGACTGGTTCGCGGCAGAAATAGGCAGAACAGTAGTACTATCGGAGCGAGCTTATAAAAGTACACTTTGCCACTAGTAAAACAAAGTTTTCAACTATCGTTCGATTTTATTACGTAACTTGTTCATTCAGTAAAAAAAAGTATCCAGCACTTTTTTTTTCCTACCTATGCTGATAGCCTTTAGAGGCTATTTCAGCTTCGTCCTAACGTGTGTAGGGGAGCTCACGGGACTCAAACGGGAGTGTTGCTAACACTAACCCTAGCAAGAGCAGTGCTTCGCAGAATCTACCACCGGATCGGAGACGCGACCCATTGAGAAGATCCGGCGAGAAACTCAGTGGTCAAAGCGCGTAGTATGCTCATCCTTTTAAAATCTGTACACGCAGGCTTTTCTATTATTCCATATAAAAATTATCGCCAAAGGCTTTTTGAGACTGAAGACTACTGAGTCTTAAGAGAACAGGGACTGCATTGGTATCTTTTTTTGGGACCGCGGTATGGGCGAAAAACAATATCATTAGTAATATATTAACCACGTTTCACAATATTCCGTGTCGGACTTATTGATGTGTTCTCTGTTTTCTGCATCCAACAATAACGGAGATGGATCAATTTTTCGTTTTGATATAGTTTAGAATTCAATTAATAGTAGCACTCAAATGTCTCTCAGATCTTTTGAAACCTCTGGGTCTATGGCGGGACTTCGATTCGGTTTGGTATCGTATATTCCACGCTCCGAGGATTTGTTTGAGACAATTCACTGCACCAGCGTTTATCCACACCGCATCTCCAGATAATTGTTACCACATACCATCTGACTTTGAAATATACTTCCTTCCAATGTTTCTTAAGCGCTAGATGCCATTTCCAGAGGACTTTTTTGAAGAGCCTTGGCTCAGTTATGGCTATGGGCCTGCATTGCAGACGTCCATGACCAATATCCACTTACAAATAGGTGGGCTGTAAGCTCGTACGTCTACAATGGCAATACAAAAAGCGATTGACAACAATATCAATGAAAACATATATATTTTTTTGTAAATTTATAATTTTTAAATGCTAAAATGTTCGCTCAAATACAATTTTTATTGCCCACAAAGGCAATTACCACAATATAAAAAGTAACAGTGATCTAACAAAGTTTGTAATACACTTGTTTATGCTGTATGTACAAACTTTTTTTTTTATTTATTATATTTTTTCGAATTTATTAATATTACTTATTTCAAACATATCTATTTGTTGCTCACTAATCAATTACAACAGAAATTAAAGCAATCATTAAATAAATAATTCCATCCACATAACATTCCAAAGTCCAACATGTGAATCAATTGTTAAGATTACTTTTGTCGAAACTCTGCATCTCATATTTGGCAATCACATTGCAAACTTCCATTTTGACTTTAGGTATTAAATTTGGTTGTAATTTCTTGACACTAGATGCCATGCTTCTAAAGAACACATCAATTTCATTGGTATTCTCCTTAAGAATTCTTTCTATGAGTTTATCGATGGTCTGTGTTCTAGATGCAACTGGTATTTGATTCTGATCTTCTATGTATTGTACGATCTTTGGTCCATTTACAAGTAGTGGTTTCGGTAATATTTTCACTGGTGGCATGTCTCTTGGCATCGGTACTGTTTTCTTACGACCACAGTTCTTTTTTCCTATTTTCTTGGGTTGTTTGTTACTGTTTTCTATTTGTTTGGGTAATATTTTGATGAACTTGCTCTCAATATCTGCATTGTCAACTAGTCTGATCTGTAATTTAAATTTTATTATTTAAAAAAACGAATTAGTCGTAACTGAGCAGTCTTTCACTGCAACCACCAGGTTTGTAGGACAGTTTATAGTGGGTTCTTTTTTTATGATAAGATAGTAGTTATCCAGATTATAGATAACAGATACAGATTACAGATAGTTATTTCTTTGACCATTATAATTGAAATATATGCTTATGCATTATATGCCTGTTCATTTTCATTTCTAGCAGTGGACGACTGTGGGCTGATGATGATGATGGATGATGATATGCCTGTTATGTACTTTCATTACATCAACTGTTTACATAAAATGACAACATATATTTTTTTATCTACACTTCCTGCGACACAATTATCAAGGGCAGTTCAGCAATTAATTTTAATGATAATTTAAGAAAAAATCATTTAAATGGCAGGTGTATGCTAATTAATAAACACACTATTTTTTGGATCATTGTATATTTCAGCGTAACCCTGCTAAATTTAGAGTTAACTGTTTCCTTACTGTTAAAATTGTTGGTGTAACAGTTATAAGTCCAATGCAAGTCAACAATTGTTTAAGATGGTATTCAGGAAAATTTATGAACAAACTACTTCACTGTTCTACTGTAAATACGAGTTGCTTTTGTCACAAAACACTGTCTGCCTCGAGCAGCCGAACAGTGTGGAGCTCTATGTGGTTATTGTTGTACACTTCGAATCCAATAAAAGGAATTGTTTTAAAAAGTAAGTTTTAATTACTGTCACTATGGGAGGCAAAGATAATGATGAAGAGAATAGTGTCAGCGATGCTGATATCATCACTAATAACACCATAAAACCATCCACTGCGTCATATATTAATTATCACTGAGTTAATCATAAAGGTTATCACTCTAATTTGAAGTATACTTGAAAATAAATGTTTTTAAATTCACACTCAAAACATTCAAAATAAGTATGTATATGTCATAACTTGGCTCCTGTTTTATTTTTATGAAGATTAAGAAACAGTTACCTCATAATACTCTTGATTATCTGTTATAACCTCTTGTTCTGTTTTTGGTTTTTGTTCATTAATCTGATTACTTTCTTCTGCCTCCATGTCTTCGGTGCTATCAACCTGAAATGTTATTTGACTATAATTAAAAAATTAAATATATAAGTCATATGTTATATTGACTGATTAGTGCTCCTAACAGCTGAGCTGAAGGTCATAGATTCAATTTCCACATCAGACAAACATTTGTGTTATGAACATTTTTGTTCAGGTGTTTAATATCTATAATACGCATATATTTCAACAGATATGAGAATGTATATCTGTCTCTAGTTCCCATTATTGAGATAATTATAGTTTAGTGCCAGAAGACAATGCCTGCCAAAAATTGTCCATATTTTACATGTACTGTGACATTGATGAAATCAATGCCTAAGGCGTTGGAGCTATTTCTTTATAAAAAAATTTGTCTTTAAACTTACCAAGATGTCATCAAGGAAATTCAGCTTTTTGTAGACAACTAATTTGGTGTAACCTGGCATACTACCGAGACGTTTACTTCTTGTATAACTATCACGGAGACCTCTCCATCTCTTCCTGCATTCTTCAACTGAAATTTAGTTTTCATTATATAAGTTTTATATTTAATAACATATATGTAATATTTAAAGAGATTTCTATATTAAAATTATTAATAGACTTGTAAAGTGTATGTAAGAATTCACATTGTTATTAGCAGATTTTTGGCTACATTAAAATTCAACACTAGGATTACCTTCAATGTCCTTTATTTGGTAAAAAAACTTCTCAAAAGACAGTTTGATAAATTTCCTATTTACGTATCTTAAACTGTGTAAATATTAAGGAATTCCTTCACAGTAAACAAAAGCAGTATTGTGCAATATAGCACTTTAATATTTAAATGTTACCTGGTCTGGATATCTGTTTCGCTATTTCTTGCCATGTTGTTTCCCTTGCTAGTATATTCTTCCTGGAGGGGTCTTTTACGTTGTACAAATGAGCGTGTGGTTTAACTAGATCAATTAATTTTTCGTCTTCTTCTGTTGTCCATCCGACTGCGTTCATTGGCATTTCTAGTTTGATGTCAAAGTTGCGGTAAGGAACAAACAAGATGTCGGCCGCCTATCAGCGAACGAAAATAGACGCGCTGTGCTGCACTACGTCACGAACCGGTGGAAGTGGTAGCTTGTAAAGTCGTTTCCATGTTTCTGATTGGCTGAAATAAGTGTAAACGAAACGTAAGAGCAGTTTCAACGCCATCTAGCTTTTGAAAATCTAAACTTTCAGTTGACGATAGATGGCGTTCTCTTACGTTACTATTTTGACATCTTCATTTGTAATACAAGGTGGCGCTTTCAAAACAAAAAAAACGGCCCAAATATTATTAATTGTGACAGGTATGTATAGGCAAGGCTTGTAATTACAGTTATTAATATTATGTAGACACTAAAATCTGTAATTTCAAATACTCTAAATTCGATATTTATGAAACAGATAAAGTAACTCACAATAAATATCACGAAGACGTCTTCTCGCATTAAAACTATATACCTAATCTCAAAACTTACTAATTTTACAGGAGAGTGTTTTGAAGGTTTAACATGTAATATTTTTAATATTAATCATATTTGAAACATTTCTTTTTATATTTATTACCAGTTACATTATCTGTCTTTTAAAGTAAGATAAAATTATGTATTAATTTTGTTAATAGTAGCCAAAACATAGGTAAACTAAAAAAAAAAAACTAAAACTAAGCAACGCTCTTTTGAGAGTATTTATGAGAAAAATACTTCTTAAACCAAATGTTTACGCATATTAACTCAATTTCGGACATTTTTGGAAATTGTACACTTTTAATGCGAAAAGGCGATATTATAAAATTTGCCTATATAATTTGAATGAATTGTTTATTATTATATCTTATTACTCAGGGTGAACCAGAATTAGAAATATATTATAGTTTTTTCGGTTTGATTTCAAGTAACTTTTATATTATTTTTTTATTGCCTTCACAAACTTTGTTGAACCTAATGAATGTTGAGGAAAGCTTATGTATTAATATATTAATTTCATTTAGTTTGCCTATTTGATAAGTGTATCCCAAAGTTATCGACTTTGAATTTTGAAAATGCCTTTCCGAGGTAACGCTTCCGATAAAGTAACACATTGCTTTTATTATACGACCTCAAATAAAAAAGATGGAGGTAATAATATAATAATGATTTTCTTTTACAAATCGCACATGGAGCAATTCTTTTACAAATCGCGTTCAAATAATTATTTATCATGTTTTTGGGCTTAACCCATCACTAACTGTAGCATAAATGTTAGAAAAATAGTTTTTTTTTTGTTCCTAATTGTTAGTTGCACAATAGTTCACATTGGTGTTCCATGCATAGCTATTATTTATTCCGTGCGACTGTGTAAAATAAACATTTCAAATCGAATCAATCAATCTCAAATTAAACATTCAAAATTTAATATCATCGATTTCACATCTATTTTCACTGAGACATCATATCTTATAATAAATGTAGTGGTAAAACGTTATTTGGTTAATGCGACATATTATAATAGGAGAGCCATTTAAAGTTTAAAATTTAGAAAAAATATCATAACGAAAAAAAATCTTCAGCTATTTGAATGGGGTAAATTTAATAGAAGCTCAATTAAAAACATTCAATTGTTGATACTAAAATACCAAATGTTATATATTATTTATAAAAATGAATTGCTGTTCGTTAGTCTCGCTAAAACTCGAGAACGGCTGGACCGATTTGACTAATTTTGGTCTTGAATTATTTGTCAAAGTCCAGAGAAGGTTTAAAAGGTAGATAAATATGAAAATGCTCGGAATTAAATAAAAATAACAATTTTGTTTTTTCTTTGATGTGTATGATTTAAGTTTATTTTAAACAAAAGTTTATGTCTTTTATTTATCGATTGAGGCACTACGAAGTCTGCCGGGTCAGCTAGTACAAAATAAAACGGACCTTAAATTACAGATAAATGACGCGTATTAATTAAATGAAATGTCGCTTAAACCAAAAAGCATTTCATTCCTCGATCTATTTCATATTTCTAGCAAATGTTTGATCATAATATTGAGATATTCCTAAATAAATACGTACCACAAAAGCGATCTTTGCTTTAGATATAAGCCTTAATCATTTCAATCTCCAATTAAGAGGCAACATTGAGTTCATTTGTATAAATTCAACTTAATTAGCGGTCGGTTGTATTTAGTTATCTTAATCAGCTTAGTATGATGAATATACAGACTCTTATCTCAAGTTCGGTACCTATTTAGTTCTTCTTTTTTTTCTATTTGAACACTGTTTTGGGTTTGTAAAAATTTTTTAATTTTTTATATCCTACCTAAGCTGATGGTCTAGAGAGACCATGTCAGCGTCACCGTGCTAGTTAGTAGGTGAGCTCACGGGCCTCAAACCTGACGATGTTGCTAACACGAACCTTAGCCGTGCTTCGCAGAATCTACCTCCTCCTCCTCCTCGTCGTCCTCCTCCTCCGTCGTTTCCTCACTGCTGAGGGTCGTGACCATTATAATTCGACATGATTTTACTCCTTGTGATGTCCCGCCAGCGCCTCCGATCATTGGCCGCATGAAGGGCGTCGTGGAATGGGATCTCTAGTGTGGTGCGGATTTGGTCGAACCATGTTGTCGGACTGCGCCCGCGCGGTCTCTTTCCCTCGATCTTCCCTGTCACAAATAGTCTTTCTAAGCTATCCGGTGTTTTCCGAGCAATATGACCGAAGTACTCGAGTGCGCGGCGAAGGCAGAGTGTGGACAGTCTAGTCTTGATCTGCAGTTGATCTAAAATAGACTGATTGCTTCTCTTCGCTGTCCAAGGTATCCGGAGCCTTCTTCTCTAATTTACCACCGGATCGGAAACTCGCCCTACTGAGAAGTTCCGGCGAGAAACTCAGTGGGCTGTGTCAATGGGTTAATTTACTCGCCGAGTCCGAGAAAATTATTGATAGTTTTTTCATGTTATTTCTGTATATGGACAGATGAGCTCACAGCCTGTCTGGTATTGACTAGATCCCGAAGTCCATAGATGTGTCCATCACATTCATTAATCAAGATCGTTCTTCTTTGATGACAAATATTAGACGCATATGTGTTTTATCATACGCAACTATGTGAATTATGCATTATATTTGGAATACACACCATCTATTACAAAACAAACACCGACCTCCCAGGGTGTCCCCCTGGAAAACTATAACTTATTAGATATTTTGTTACCTTCCACCGCGAAGGCCTTGGAAAAAATCGTGACAATTTTTTTTCTTTTTTCTTTTTTCTTTTTTCTTTTTCTGTGAACTACAAGCTTACGTCAGAATATTTTACATGATAATTGTCTGGCTGTCAATCTGATGATACCGTTCTTAGTAATTTTACTTCTCTATTTTTTTATTTATTTTTTATTGCCCTTGTAGGCAGACGAGCATACGGCCCACATGATGGTGAGTGGTTACCGTCGCCCATGGACTTCAGCAATGCCAGGGGCAGAGCCAAGCCGCTGCCTACTATGTCGCTTGTTTTCCTATTTAACTTCCTAGTCCATTGACGTTCCTATCTCGACTATTTGGTAGAGCGTGTAATTAAGTAGTAGCATCGTCCGGCTCATTTATGCTATAGTTATTTGTTCCGCTCTGACATTTATGATAGGCTATGCTATTGAGGCTTCGGTCTAATGTCTCGAATCGGTCGGACCTCATGATCTCTGGCTACATAAAGTGACTTTTAAAATATTAGGCGGGAGGATTAAAAAAAAACAATTATGATCTAAAAATAAGTCTTAAAATACCTTTCACATACTATTTCATTTAACGGGTTTTTAACACGTTTTTGTTTTATTTTATTGCTTAGATGGGTGGACGAGCTCACAGCCCACCTGGTGTTAAGTGGTTACTGGAGCCCATAGACATCTACAACGTAAATGCGCCACCCACCTTGAGATATAAGTTCTAAGGTCTCAAGTATACTTACAACGGCTGCCCCACCCTTCAAACCGAACTGCTTCACGGCAGAAATAGGCAGGGTGGCGGTACCTACCCGTGCGGACTCATAAGAGGTCTTACCACCAGTAAAAAGTAGACTGAAGGCTGCGGGTAGGATGTTAGGAGCAGCATACAAATCTATCTACCTTATTTCTAGTTCATCTTTGGATTTTACCATTGGAACTCTTTAACTCGCCCCGACACCAAAAAACTCACGGTATCGACAATTTTCTCCGAACACTAAGAACGCATTTTTACTAAATCTAATGCAGGGTTCCGTTCACTAGACAACCTGAAGTCAATAACCCGGTTGAAGTTTTAAATATCTTAATTTAATGCAAGCCGTGTACCGTTATTGCACTACGCACAAAGAGAGAGATTTAAAATAATTTATTGACATCTCTGACTGACTTCAAAGCGATTCCGTTCCGTAAGCTGCGATGAAATTGACATACACAACAGAAATATTAATTTGTAACTAGAGGTCCCGCGGTAGTCGAAATTCGACTATAATTAATTGGAATTGTAAGTTTGTACACTGTTATGATTGTATTTTATACTTCTGTAATCACAAATTTCGCCAAGGCTACACTATAAAAAATATTAACAAAGAGAAACAATATTTAATCTATTCTCAATTTGACAACAGAAGTCAAGAACAAAAGTTTGACAATAAATAGTATGCATGCGTGTGTGCGTCAAATACATGGAATGTAGTGTGTGTGGTGTTTTCTTTATTGATTTAATGTATCTTTTATGAATTATTTTAAAAAAATATTAGCATTGTGCACTTCTTCTCTATATTCTCTATAAGTGTGGAAAATTTCATACTCCTCCGTCCGCGCAATTTTCGTAAAAAGGGATACAAAGTTTTTGCTTCACGTATTAATATTTGTAATATCTACATAGTATAAAACAAAGTCGCTCTCTCTGTCCCTATATCTGTCCCTATGTATGCTTAGATCTTTAAAACTACGCAACGGATTTTGATGCGGTTTTTAATAGATACAGTGATTGAAGAGGAAGGTTTATATGTATAATAACATCCATTAAATAGTGGAGATATCTATAATAAATTACAGTTTCCGAAGCGAAGCGAGGGCGGGTCGCTAGTTTGTAATAATTGAGTGGTGTAATTTGTGTGTGTTAGTATAAATATGCCGTACTAACCAGTGGGGATTACATATTATGTACATATACCTATATTGTAAACACAAACTTACGATTCATGAGCAATTCAAAATTTAAGAACATTAATATTACGTGAGCATCGAATAATTAGTGAATTATTAGTAATAATTTTATTATAACAATAAATGATACACTGGTATAATTTAGTCTGATTTTTTTTTTGAATTTTGTATTTCTGACGAAGCATGTTGCGGATAATAACATGTACTTTTAGGTTAGGTATATTGTGTTCTTTTTATTATAATAAATTTTGTTCATTAGATAAAAAAAAATTAAAAATAAAGTGTAATTCAACCACAGACAATAAACAAAAAAAAGAAAATTTAGTCTGATATATAATAATACATACCTACTAGTGATATAACATACATCCGCCTACGAACATGCATATCTGGTATGGTAATAATGTCGCAATCTTATCCTGCGGAACCCTATTTTAGCATCCTTAATTACAATCTCTGTATGTTAATCTAGAAATTCGTAAGATTTCACAACTTAGAAGTCGCCGTGGCCTTAAGGATAAGACGCCCGTCGCACGAGTGCGAACGAAAATGTCCAGGTTCAAATCTCGGAAGCGATGTCAATTTTTTTTATTCTTTATAAACATTATACATTTTCGCGAATGTTTTTCACGATGAAGGAAATTGGATCATTGAGCAAATTAAACTCACAAAAATAATTGCCGTAATCAGAGACCGCACGGGTAGTGGATACCATCACCCTTACTGTTTCTGTAGCGAAGCGGTCGTGCGTTCCTGTTTGAAGGATACGATAGCTGTTAAACTAAATCATCAAGACCTCATGTCTCAAGACTCCATTTCATGGTGGATGGTGGCATTCATACTGTAATGTCTATGGGCTCCGGTAATTACTTTAAGGTCAGGTGAGCTCGTTTACCAATTTAAATAAGAAAAAATAAGACATTATAACAGAATAATTTGCTTTGAAGGGCTGGGCCGTTTAACAGCAGGTGGGTCGTGAGCTCGTCCACCCATCTATGCAATAAATAAATAAAAAATAAAAAAAACTTAACAACTATGTGAGCTAGTTTATTAATCTAAACAAGAAAAAATAAATGACAGTATACCCGAATAACAAAATATTACAAATCAAGTTTCGGAATACTAACAAATCGAATATGCTTATGCTGTTTTTCTCCACTACCAACCAGGCTTCGAAAGCGGTCCCCTGACACAGTAAAAATAAAACAGGAAATACGTTCTATATGAGAAGACACGTGGGGTGGTCGCCGATGGACCGCGATTCCGCCGTCTGTTTGTCACTATTTCACTCCTCATTCGACATATTTCATTAGTAAATAAAGTACCAGAAGGGCATATTAAATGATTCTGTTTTCGTGAGTATCAGACGTAATTAAAACTGTTTTTACTGCTTAAGATATTATAATTTCCGACAGAAAATTTTCAAGTTTTCGTGGTCACCGATGGCGATACAGGACGATATAATTATAGTATGCTTTAATTTTCGTTTTTTTTTTAGTATAATAAGCGAAAAGCTTAAAGCCATGGACATCGAGAAATACCAATAATCTAAATTTAAATAAACAATCGCCACTTCGATAAAGCGGCACGACACGAGAACCCTCTCATCGTGGCCGCCGGTAACTACATTCCCGATCCTGCGGAAAGAATGGAAAGCAGTCGACGTCGCCCCAGTCACGTCATTTCGGATCCTCCCGATCCACTAACGGTGCTTTTAGGTACCTCAATCACCGGTCATCGTTCTCGTCGAACCCATCGCTTGCGACGAAGGGCTCGACGAGTAAATTAACCCTCAGACACAGCCCACCGAGTTTCTCGCCGGATCTTCTCAGTGGGTCGCGTTTCCGATCCCGTGGTAGATTCTGCGAAGCACGGCTCTTGCTAGGGTTCGTGTTAGCAACGTCGTCAGGTTTGAGCCCCGTGAACTCACCTACTAGTTAAGGTTCCGCTGATATAGCCTCTAAAGGCTATCAGCTTAGGTAGGAAAAAAAAAAAGAAAAAAAAATTCTAAAGTTTTCTCGACTTGTATTCAAGATTAAAAACAAAGGAAGAAAATCTTAATATTTTTGAAACGAATGGTCCACGAAGCTAATTCGTATGTGTGTTTGTTTCTATTTATATTTCTTGTGCTTGTTAAAATTATCTAATTTTGAGATAAAAAAATTAAATATCGTGTCAAATAAACTTGTTCAAAATCTCACTCTCACGGGGCGATCGCAAAATTTGCGTATTTCTCTACCTGTTTTTCTGTTCATTGAGAATCGCGATAACAAAGATTCAGTGTAAACTAACCTCTAAACGCATAAAACAGTTCAAATCTCGAACGCGGACTCGGCGCACGCGTTTCCCGCCGATCGTTAACGCGCGAAGATACGTTATAAAATTTTATAAAAAAAAAAAACATTGAATAAAACGGTTTGTCTCTGGGTGATTTTTATACTTAAGTTTTGTGCTCGATGTGTAGTGCAGTGTTTAATAACGATGCAGATCGGCCAATTACGAATAAATAATTGAGAAATTTCGTTCGTCAAGCAGGAATTAATACAATCGACGCTCTGACAGCTTCTGTGACATATGCCATGACTGGTTGTCATTTTGTAACCTCTGCATTGCACAAAGCTCGGTGGCACACTATTTACATACATTCCAATGCGTGATTGTTCAATCGACGATTGCGATTATCGCAGTGGTACTTGTGGTCTCTATAAACTTATTATTTTTAAGACAAACCATTTTTTTATTTGACGTATGGCAATAATAACTTAATTACTACTTTAATTGAAGGCCTCATTTTACTTGATTTAAATGAATGTATGCATTACAACATTATGAGACATCACTGTGTGAATTTCGATAAATATTATTTCGTGCATCTTAATTTTAAAAAAATAACCACGTTTATATTGAATTTTAAATAGGTTTCAATAAAGTTCAACTTTTTTGAATTTAATATAAATATAATCTAATTTTTTTTTTTTTTTTTAACAATCACACCCCATTAAGTGGTCCCATGATAAGTTCGTAAAGAACTTGTGTTACAGGTACCATATAACAGAAATAAATGTAAGATTTTTATTATACACATACATATATTTAATATACATCCATAACCCTGGAAAAGACATTTATATTTATCATACAAATATCTTCCCTTGGCGGGATTCGAACCCGCGACCCCCTTGTGTAGTGACCATGTCACTTACCACTACACCAGACGGTCGTCTGTACATGACTGCCATCTAATTAAGTTATCGAATAGTTATATTATTATTAAATATAATATGAATTCTAGCGAAACTGTAAATGTACACGAACTTGTTAATGGCTTACAACGTTTGATTTGATCGATAAATAATATAATCGATTGAATAATGTTGCAAAATTAGAGGCCAGTCTTGACTTTTTTGTTGCTTAGACTGCCGGACGAGTTCACGACCCATAGACATTGTGGCGGGTAGCCATCATACAACGGAAGATAATTGACAGATGCCTGAATCTCGCTTACGACATTTTCAAGATAAAGCGCATATATACAAGTTCCGAACAACAACATTCGGACCGTCGGTCTACCGAGCAAAATATCACCCGCTCGGTGGAAGATCTTCCCTCCGTCGTTAAGTCCCAAAGACATTAATAACGCGAACGCCACCATCCATCTTGAGAGGAATTCTCTGAGTATTACAGTACAACGGCTGCCCCATCCCATCAAACCGAAACGCATTTCTGCTTATTGCTTTGTTCAGGGCGAGTTCTCAAGACACCCTATCGCCAGTAGACTTTTATTTATTTATAGCTTTGATGGGTGGACGAGCTCACAGCCCACCTGATGTTAAGTGGTTACTGGAGCCCATAGACATCTATAACGCAAATGCGCCACCCACTTTGAGACATAAGTTCTAAGGTCTCAGTATAGTTACAACGGCTGCCCCACCCTTTAAACCGAAACGCATTACTGCTTCACGGCAGAAATAGGCAGGGCGGTGGTACCTACCCGTGCGGACTCACAAGAGGTCCCACTACCAGTAATGACTCAGCCTTAGTGACTGTCGTTTTTCTATAGATTTTAATAGAACAATCAAAATAATCTAGTCGCGTTTCCAATCAAATATTGCTAAGTGAAATCGAATTATCTCGTCATCTATCTGGATACTTGATTTTAGTTCTGAAAATCATGTCGGAATTTGTATCTAAGCTCTTAAGAATCATGCATAACCAATAAACTGAGATAATTAATTTAAGTTACCATTTAGGTATGGGATTGAAGTCTTCCATAAAAAAAATTCAGCTATAAACTCCGGTACTAAGAAAATTATTAGTGAACAAAATGTCAGCTGCCTTAATTGTTTTTATTTGTACTGTAATCTAACATTGTTTTGAATTAAACAATATTTAAGACGTACAATATTAATCTATGCTCAATTTGACCACAGACTTTAACAATAAACTAAAGAGTAAATATGACACACACGTCAAATACATAGTAGTGTCGGCAATGTTTTATTTATTCATTTAATGTATTTTTTATGCAAAATGTTAAAAAATATTAGTATTCTGCACTCCTTCTTTTTTTTTTTATGATTGAAGGATTACTGGTGGCCCGGAGGCCTTTCCAGTTTCACCAGGACAGGTGGGCGAGCAAAGGCTCAGCCAGGAGGGGTGGGATTTGCTAACAGCTACCCGAGCGCCTCCGAAGGAGACCTAACAGCTCAAGAGCAGCTGCTTCCCGAATGAATCTACTACCGGATCGAAATCGCGACCCGCTGAGAAGATCTGGCGAGAAACTCAGCGAGCTGATTCATGGGTTAGGTTGCACGGCGAACTCTTTGTCGAGTTCGACGAGTACGGTTACCGAGGTCCCTAAGCCTGCTCCTAGTGTTAGAGCTGAAGGCATCTAATGCAAAGGTTATTGGATCTGATGGATCCGTAAGGACGTGGCACTCCTTCTCTTTAATCTCTATATGTGTGGGAAATTTCATACTCCTCCATTTTTCGTATCAATTCAATTCAATTCCAATTTTCGTAAAAACCGGTAATGCAAAGTTTTTGCTTCACGAATTCATATTTACTAGAGGTCCCGCAGTAGTCGAAATTCAACTATATTTAATTGGAATTGTAAGTTTGTACACTATTATGATTGTATTTTATACTTCTATAATCACAAATTTCGCCAAGACTACATTATAGAAAATATTAACAAAGACAAACAATATTTAATCTATTCTCAATTTGACAACAGACGTCAAGAACAAAAGTTTGACAATAAATAGTATGCATGCGTGTGTGCGTTAAATACATGGTACGTAGTGTGTGTAATGTTGTCTTTATTGAATTAACTAGCGACCCGCCTTCGCTTCGCTTCGGAAACATTAAAACACACATGAAACCAAATAAAAAAAAAATATAAAAAAAAAGTAGCCTACGTTCATCAGGGACAATGTCGGCTTCTAATGGCAATAGAATTTTTCAAATCGGTCCAGTAGTTTCGGAGCCTATTCGAAACAAACAAACAAACAAATCTTTCCTCTTTATAATATTAGTATAGATGTATCTTTTATGCATTATTAAAAAAAAATTAGCATTGTGCACTTCTCTATATTCTCTATAAGTGTGGAAAATTTCATACTCCTCCGTCCGCGCAATTTTCGTAAAAAGGGCTACAAAGTTTTCGCTTCACGTATTAATATACCTATATAGATTGTATGTAGTCATATTGAATTTATCTGTCATTTGAAGTAACACTGACTGCAGGCAGAGCGTGTGACGTCTTTCTACGTTTAAAAAATCGTCAACTTCCTGCTCGGATTAGTTGTTTCAAGAACGGTAATGTCCAGAAAGCTGATTCTATAAAAGGAATTGATATTAAGCGGTGCGGCGCGGTTTATTTTCGTACGTGGAATGCTTTTGCCCTTGGTCGGTGTTTGGTCCATTTCTTTTTTCTAAATTTCCAAATCTGCTTCATATACAATAGAGTTTATGTTTAAGCGGAAGATTTTTGGCGGGAACGCGAGGAGTGAAGTTGTGTGATTTTGTTATTTTGTCTAATTAGTGTTTCTTCAGGTTTAAATGTGTAATAACGGTGGCTTATTAACTGTTTAATATCTGTGAAAGGACACAAATGTGCAAAAAGTTATCATTAAAATTAAAATAAGACTTGACCTAAAGGTCTTAGTTACCAGGTCATAAAATCCCTTAAATATGTTTAAGCGGGAATGTTAAGTACATTTCTTCGGTTTATCAGTATTACGCAAATCGAATTTGCTCAGTTCCCATCAGTGATATAGGAAGCTAAGTATCTTCTAACGGATTTAATAGATTTCTGTGTTGGTTTTATAACTAGGTAAACAATAAGTTATTATTAACTATTTATGATAGTATCGCATCCGATTAATCCTGTTTTTTTTTATCATAATCGTTTTCAAATTCCAGAACACTGAATTTTATTTTACTATCGTTTATCCATTTAATCGCAAATAACACAAAAGACGAAAAATAATAAAAGGTAACATTGTTTCGGAATAAGTCTGCCTTTAAATTGTTTTGTGTGTTAATTCTATTTAAATCTTGTGCATCATAACACTCCAAGCATAAAAGCCCTTCTCAAATTCTTCATACATGAATGTATCTATAAGTCGTGGACCTATGCATTATTATAGAATCACAAATTGATGAATGGAATAAGAATTTACATTGTAACTACTTCTGCAACTTATATTGAGTTAAACGATTATGAAAAAAAGGTTGACAAAATGACACAATTAATATTGATCTACTCGCGTTTGTTTCCCGCTCCATTGAGTTCTCCAATTGAGACACAAGTTTTGATCTCCTCTACTTCACCACTTTCGTGGGAGACTGATCCATATCGCGTATTCTCCATCTACCACTAGCCGTGGACATACCGTCAATGGGTAGTATGTCATTGATGAAAAGCAACTACTTATCTATTCTAAAACGGTGCGTATTTCGATCGTGGGCGCTTAGTGAAATTTTTAAAGAAACAGTCGCCTCGTCTTTCACTCTTTAATCTGCATTTTAATATACACTTTGTGCTGAGTTTACAATAATACTCAGAACTATACACACGGACCTTACATCGTTTGTTGAATACAGATTTTAGTAAACCACATTTTAGCACTTTTAGTAAAACATAAAATTTCTTAGCTTTAGTTTCCTTGTAGAAATTAATTCAATGAAGCTGTTTTTTAATCAATTGTTTTTCTTTCATTGAACAGCAGATGAGTTTGGCTGGTTGATTGCTACTGGTTCCATTGCTCATTGGCAATATTAGCGGAGATATTCATACCAACATTGTGGAACACAGGATCTATTCCGTAGTAGGGATGAACTGCACCACGATGGTGGAATGTGCGATGTAATAAAAGACGGAATCTTCTCGAATGATTCTTTAGAATGTCATAAACAACTAAATTAAGAGAATTTAAAAATAGAAACATGCATTAAAATTGGTCAGTTAATAATGTGGACACTGAAACAAAACAAGAATGAATTTACCTAGATATATTTAACAAGACGTCGACTGAGATTCTAAGTTGCGTAGTCTCCGACACTAGTCAGGTTCATTCACTAGTAGTACAAACAGGCAATCTTAAAATCGTGAATCTCTAGTGTATCATTAGCCGCCCAGCGAGATGTTAGGTAAGATATTAAATTATGCCAACGCGCCGGTAGCTAAATAGGGTGGCGACATTTTCAAATTTCGTCACACTTGCTTACTGTTTATTCAAATCAAACAATTTTTGAAGCTGATGCCATATTATACTAGTGACGTGGTGTCGTAATGAAATCATTATTTGAATTGTAAAATGTTCAGTTATTTATCCATATTCGACTTTTAATTGATTTTAATGCGGATCGTGAATAGCTAATTAATATTCATGATATAGGTATGGACGTTTTATTGGTTTTCTGTGGACACTTTTGCTTGTGTGTCCGTTAATTAAAAAGCCTTATTAAGAGCGTATTTGTTGATCTTTTTTATCTCTAGCGAGTATATGGTGATGACAATATTGTAATGTAAACATAGAGCCCCATGACCTCACTTACTCGCCCGGCAAATCTCGTAATCATCTCTCGAGGTTGCTAAAATAAGTAGCAAAAAATTAAATATAAACACATAATTCTAGTCTTTGCTTTGATGGTGACTAGTAAAATAAACCGATTCATTGAAAGTCGTCACCGTCGGCGACTAATTTTATTATTTCAAACTAGTGGTCCCCCAGTATTTGAAATTCGACTATAATTAACTGAAATTATGAGTTTGAACATCATTAAGGTTCTATTGTCAAAGAATACTTCTATAATCACAGATTTCGACTACACTATAAACAAATAAATATAAAGGTAAATAATATTAACCACAGACTTTAAGCAATAACAAAAATTTGACAATAAACAAAGAGTATGTGTATGTTGTGTCAAATACATGGTAGTGTGTGTAATATTTTTTATATTGATCTAATGTATTATTAATGCATAATTTTACAAAAATATTACAGTTCTACACTCCTTCTCTATAAGTGTGGGAAATTTCATACTACTCCGCCCGCGCAATTTTCGTAAAAAGGGTTACAAAGTTTTTACTTCACGTATTAATATATAGACGACTGAATGTCCAACTGCAACCATCCTAAGTTACAGAGTTAATTAATGTAATCGTAATGCGTGAAAACAAAACTAAAGAAGAGAAAGCATTGATTACAAATAATTTTAATTAATTATCCTATACATAACACTAGTATTTATTTTGTTCCGCTTTTTAGATTGGCAATAATAAAATGTATAATAATATCAAGATCAAAACGACAATAATCCAACCTAAGATTAAACGAAGTGAAATTTATTGAAATATGTCACACGTATATTACATTGAACCAGAGTTGCACCGACAAAATGGCTCGAAGAGGAATTTTCCATTAAGAGCGCTCATCGCGATTCGAAAATTCAAAAATACCAAGTCGCAAATGCATCCGTTGAGAATTATAAGATCAAATTATGATAAATTTTAAAAACAGTCACATTAAGTTAGTGACCTCTAAGTTATATATTTTTATTTATTTATTGCTTAGATGGGTGGACGAGCTCACAGCCCACCTGATGTTAAGTGGTTACTGGAGCCCATAGACATCTACAACGTAAATGCGCCACCCACCTTGAGATATAAGTTCTAAGGTATCAGTATAGTTACAAAGGCTGCCCCCACCCTTCAAACCGAAACGCATTACTGCGTCACGGCAGAAATAGGCAAGGCGGGCAAACCTACCCGTTCGGACTCACAAGAGGTCCTACCACCAGTAATTACGCAAATTATAATTTTGCGGGTTTGATTTTTATTACACGATGTTATTCCTTCACCGTGGAAGTCAATCGTAAACATTTGTTGAGTACGAATTTCATTAGAAAAATTGGTACCCGCCTGCAGGATTCGAACATCGGTACATCGCTCAACACGAATGCACTGGACGTCTTATCCTTTAGGCTACGACGACTTCATTTATGTAATCTATGAGTAAATTTAGAGCTTAAACACACC
Source organism: Bombyx mandarina (assembly GCF_003987935.1). The sequence goes on from NW_021011565.1 coordinate 1,028,060, forward strand.
AACAAGAATTCATGGGAAATTGATCAAAAATTCACCAAAACAGCGATTGGCGCAAAATAAATTGCGTGCGTGCATTGAATACGCCAATAAAAGCCAATCATCAATTATACATCAAACAATCTCCATATGTAATTGCTTAAAGGAATTTTAACAAATTATTGACTTGCAAAACTTTTGTTTGAGTAACAAATCTATACTTATATCAGCTCTTTGTGTGGATTAGCTAACTGAATAGTTCAGAAACCACACATCGTGAAGGTACTTCTAGTATTCGTCAATTCCTTTAGATTATTTTTATGTATATATATATACACCTCGTTTTATGTGTTTTATGTATGTACCTATTACATTTCGAAAAAACAAAACAAGTTGACTGTTGTCGAAAACTCTAAAGCTCATCAATTGCTACTAAACCAATAAAAAAATAATCTATCTATCTATAATATAAATCTCGTGTCACAATGTTTGTCCTCAATGGACTCCTAAACCACTTAACCGATTATAATAAAATTCGCACACCATGTGCAGTTCGATCCAACTTGAGAGATAGGATGGTTTTTATTTCGATGAATGGTCGCAATATTTATTAATTAACAATAAAATGATTTCTTATGTTGATTTTTGTTATTAATTGTAAGTTTCATAAGTCTAAAACAGATGGCGCCTTAAATCAGTTTTTACAGACAATTGTTATACTGTGACTTTAATATCTCATAGATGGCGCTGTGCTAAAAATACCAACGTTTCACATAAGCTACAATTTAATGGCATAAGCACCACGTGTTTCTGAGGCTAAAGTATAAGTGAAATTTATTTCGTAGTAAACGCAATACAGTGAAATCCAATTGTTCTTACGTTGTCAGGTTTTGGTATTAGCATAGGCGGCCGCGAGTTATTTAGAAACAAAAACCTAAGCCACAGCCACAGCAACGTGTGGCCGGGTCCGCTAGTAATCTATAAAATCTGTCCTTATTATAATTCGATTTTAGTTGCTTTTGCCTCGTTGTTGGGGCTTGAAATTGTAGACTATATTTGCAGGTAAATTGCCTAAAGGAATATACTAAAAATGGTCCTATAGAATTTTATGTATCATAGATTAGAATTGAGTTGTTAGATTTGAAAAATTGAAATAAATCAATATTAGACTTCACTATACCGATATATTATGTACAATAAAACATCATCATATGTATGATAGCTTAACCTAACCACAAGTTAAATAAGTGCTGTATTCCTTTCTCTTAACCGCATCATTCAGTAGACAACTAAAGAATTATCCAATTGAATCCCTCCTCACAACTACAGGTCAATTGTTTGATGACATTCGTTATTCTTTCGGACGGACTTAGTTTAGTGATAATTGTTTTTCTAGACTTTTGTATTGTTTAATTTGACCGACTTGAACGAATTTGAACGTTTTGTGAACAGGAAAATATAGTTGCATGGGTATTGCAAGACTAACTAATAAACATGGAGCTATGAATGGTAAAGTCTTAGTCTATTGCATAGGGTGGCATTTGCTTCTTTTTTTTAACCTACCTAGATGAGAGCCTTGAGAGGCTATTTCAGCGTAACCTTAACTAGTAGGTCAGCTCACGGGGCTCAAACCTGACGACGTTTCTAACATGAACCCTAGCAAGAGCCGTGCATCGCAGAATCTACGACCGGATCGGAAACGCGACCCATTGAGAAGATCCGGCGAGAAACTCAGTGGGCTAGTCATTTGCATTTACTAGGGCTAGTGTTAGCAAATTTTCTTAGGTCGAGCCCGTGAGCTCACCTACCCGTCTGCGCGTAACTGGATAGCCTCTTAAGCTACCAGTGAATAGGTAGAGGAAAAAATCATATATAAACTAATGTTTATCTGGTAAAAGACACGTGCAAGTTTTACATAACACCGAATAACATAATGTATGAAGGTAAAACTAGGTAGAAACACACGGAATACAGCGTTGTTTTGAGACTCGCAACAATAGTACGGGCACGCTGTTAATATTTGGCGAAACCGTCCGTAACACATTGTCTCGTTAATGCATTAAATATACCGTGAAACGTTTGTGTACGTAAAGTTTTGGCGAGCGAAAGTTGCACTCGTCGCGGGGGAGGCTTTGGATTCCGTCGCGGAAAGTTTTTTTTTTGTTTTTTGTTTTTATATAGCATGTGTTGTTAAAATTTTGTGTAACTTCCGGGTTCTGTTAAGACTATTTCGAATGATTATTAACTATAATCTTCTTTCTACGAATTCTTTTATTTATTTTTTGCTTAGATGGGCGGACGATCAGCCCACCTGGTGTTATGTGGTTACTCGAGCCCATAGACATCTACAACGTAAATGCGCCACCCACCTTGAGATATAAGTTCTAAGCTCTCGAGTATAGTTACAACGGCTGCCCCACCTTTCAAACGGAAACGCATTACTGCTTCACGGCAGAAATAGGCAGGGTGGTGGTACCTACCCGCGGGGACTCACAACAGGTTCTACCACCAGAATCTGTCTACAGGTAGTTGTTTTCTTGGAGTCTTCTCTACATTATTATTTTTGAGGTAAATTATTATATAAGGAATCCTAAAATATTGTTATATTAACAAGTGCTGTTGAAATTGTGTGAGAGTGAGTGTGTGTGCGTGGGTGTGTGAATCCTACATGGCTCCTTCTTTAACGATATTGAAAGCAATTACCTAACCAAAGCTACGCCTAATAACGCAGTGCAAAGATTAACGTCTTAAAATATAAATATTGAATGTTTGTTTTGAACTAAATATAACACTCAAACAATCCTTCAGGGGTGACGTCAGCACTACATATTTGCTTTATTCGAATTTCACGGCTGCCTTATTACAAAGGCACCGTGTATAATTAAAATATTGGTAATGTAGATTTGTAAACAAACAAAACCCGAATACCATGAACTTTGATGTAAAATACACATTTATATATATAAAAATGAATTGCTGTCCGTTAGTCTCGCTAAAACTCGAGAATGGCTGGACTGATTTGGCTAATTTTGGTCTTGTTCGTGAATTATTCGTGAAAGTCCAGAGAAGGTTTAAAAGGTAGATATATATTGAAAGATAAATATGAAAATGCTCGGAATCAAATCAACATAACAATTTTCTTTTTCCTTTGATGTGTCCCCCGTCGGGCGGATTCCTTTTGTTTGTTTTAAGTTTATTTTATACAAAAGTTTAGGTATTTTATTTATAGATTGAGGCACTATGAAGTCTGCTGGGTCAGCCAGTTTGAAATAGGTTGCGCGCGTCTTTAGTACATTCCTGGTACTAAATTGTCTCTGAACTCGTTAAGCCCTAAGCGCTTCACTATCTCTAGCTCTATCTATATAACGTTACATAATCTTAATTTGTTGGCACAACTCTCGGTATGTTATCTAAAGTTATATATCTATAGTTCTCTTTTTACTGGTGGTAGGATCTCTTGTGAGTCCGCACGGGTAGGTACCACCACCCAGCCTATTTCTGCCGTGAAGCAGTAATGCGTTTCGGTTTGAAGAGTGGGGCAGCCGTTGTAACTATACTTGAGACCTTAGAACTTGTATCTCAAGGTGGGTGGCGCATATACGTTGTAGATGTCTATGGGCTCCAGTAACCACTTAACGCCAGGTAGGCTGTGAGCTCGTCCTCCCATCTAAGCAATAAAAAAATAGTTCTAAAGTTACCACGAACGACCCATACCATAAGTCAGTTTCTCACTGTTTCTTATCAGTAGGACGCGAATATGCCCCGGTGGTGGCTGCGTGTCTTGGTTGTTAGCAAACCTCCCCCCTCTCAATTAAGGCGTAGAGCTCAGACACATTTCCTGAAATTAATAAAGGCCAGATTCCTATAGCAAAAAAAGGACGTCCTTTATAAATTTCATATAAAAATTATATAGTCCCACTATAAATCACGTATTGTTTATAACGGCCTAAGCAACAACAGCAGTTGTCGTAAATTCGTCCCCAGTTCTATAATAATAAAAAGAACAAACATTATTAGAAGTAATTTCGAAATTCCTCGAACCACTAAAGGTTAACTGAAAAGAAAAAAAGGAAAAGTTCACTTTAAAAAAAAAACGCCAATATTTTATTTTTGATAGTTCGTCGAATCGATGTCCCGTTTATATCATTCATCGCTATTTCCAGTAAACACACTCGAAGATTAAAGAACAATCTTTTATTTTAAAATACATAATAATATGTAGTGGAATAATTGTGAAATCATATGAGATTGCAATAATTTGTTGTAATGTAAACATTTGGTAGGACCTCTTGCGAGTCCGTGTGGGATTTCCTCACGATAATGAGACAGTCAAATTATAAATAAACGCAAATCAAATAAATGAAAGTGTTTTTGGTAATTGGAAATTAATTAAATTTTTTTTGTAGCTTAGATGGGTTGACGAACTCACAGCCCACCACCAGGTGTTAATTGGTTACTGGAGCCCATAAACATCTACAACGTAAATGCGCCACACAACTTGAGATATAAGTTCTAAGGTTCTCGAGTATAGTTACAACGGCTGCTTCACCCCTCAAACCGAAACGCATTACTGCTTCACGGCAGAAATAGGCAGGGTGGTGGTACCTACCCGCGCTGACTCTCAAGAGGTCCTACTACCAGTAATTACGTAAATTATAATTTTGCGGGTTTGATTTTTATTTTTTAGTTACTTAGTTTTTTATTACTTTATTTTACGTTTCTTGTTACTTATTTTAGTATTAGTTACTCGTTTAACATTAAGCAATCACAAAATTCGAATTTTTTCATTAACGGAAGGGCTAAAATGTTTGACAATTCTTTAAGGTCGACTTAAAGCGATACTCTGTAATCTAAGCATGCGTTCTGCCCTTTTCGTCCCCTGCCCGTGTTGACGTTAATGTTTTCCGGTGCGAAGGGCAGAGCCGCTGTCACGTATTTTATGCTTCCGTCTTCTTCATTTCTACAATGGTGTGACAGGTCAACGATTTTTATATTCATGTACCAATCAAAAATAGACTTTCCCGATTCGAAATAATGAAATCGTTCGAACAACGATAGCTTGTGTTCTTATGTTCTATTTTATTAATACGCTTTTATTAGCTTCAGACGTATGTATGTTTGTAACGGAATCTTTGAGCATGACTTTGACCCCCTTCAAAACGTCGGATTATCTCCATATTTGGTATACTTATTAAGGACCGATCACGATTCGATAAAAAATATATATTGAAAAAAATAGAAATTAAACTAAAAAATGAAAAATAAATAATAGTTTAAATATAATTACAAAATACGGTTTTATAGAAAATCTAACTAAAAAATAAATTTTAATAAATTTTAATTAAAAATAGTGTAAGAAAAAATGATTTTATTGTAAAAAAAAGCGTGGGGTACATGGTATCAGTAGTTATAAATATTTTATGAACAGATATGAGTAGAAGGGTTATTTTGATAATATCCTGAAAAGCACATCACGCTTTTTTACTGTCTGTACTGTTTTTATTGCTGTCTCCAGGAGGTTATCATGCTGTCATGAAGAAATGTTGGGACGTCTTTAAATACATTAAAGACATTTTCAAGATTCAAATCATTCTCAATGGCAGTTTTTCAATGTCAACATAACTATATACGAGTAAAATACATTCACATCAGATGTATCCTACAAATGATTTAGATATATGTATATTATTTAAATTGTGATTTTTGGAATTCACATATTATTATATAAGCACCGGTTGTTGCAAACGATCAAAATAGTCTAAGTACGCATTAAATTAATATTAACATTTATAATACCTGTTTTTATAACGCATATTACGTCGCGTGCTTATTTGATTTAGTGTCTAGATTTATGGATTGGGTTTTTTTTTGTCGATCCGCTACACGTGTTTTAGATAGGTATAGAAGTCACCGGCTTGAGCGATGTTCATTAGCGCCTCATTTGACTAACAGCGAGAACAATTATGGGCATGTACCGCTAGACATCTATGAGTATTGTGTAACATGACCAGGTTTGATCTCGCTTGCGACGAAGGGCTCGACGAGCGAATTAACTCACAGATACAGCCCACTGAGTTTCTTGCCGGATCTTCTCGGTGGGTCGCGTTTCCGATCCGGTGGTAGATTCTGCGAAGCACTGCTCTTGCTAGGGCCAGTGTTAGCAACATTCCGGTTTGAGCCCCGTGAGCTCACCTACATGTTAGGGCGAAGCTGAAATAGCCTCCCAAGGCTATCAGCATAGGTAGGAAAAGAAAAAAAAAGGTTTGAAAACTATGACCTGTTAGTGCAGTAATATTGAGAACATACCTTATCCTCTGAATGTGACTAGCAAATATTTTTTTCATTTCGCTCTTGAATAAATGCTACACTTTATGATCGCTATCACGAATTTTAAAAAAAAGTGCGTGCGTACAAAGTACACATGTCAGAAGTGAAACTTTTTTGGCGAACTAATTTATAAGTCTTGCTTATATTTATACAAATCTAAAACTTTAGATTTCTGAGACTTAGAGGAAGGGAAAAAGGAAGATATGTTCCCGCCAAAAGTCTGTCAAATGTCAATCTCAAACCTCAGTGTTGACAGTCACATTATGTTTAGATTTCTAAACTGTAAATGACTAATATTTTGCCAATTGAATTGACTAATTTAATTTCATGCTATTTGATTAATGTTCCAAATTCTTTTCATTTAATTTCAATTCCTATTAACATTTTTCACAAAAAAATTATAAAATATTAGGCTGTATGGTATGATATATTTGCCTTTCCAGTTGGAAAAATACAACAACTACTGCTACTACTACTAACATTTGACAAGTACTTAATTTCAATAGTAGTTTGATGTCACTTCCGTTGCATACCTACGTGACGTTTTGTAAAATTTTTACCCTCATGCGCCTAAAGAAGTTTCACTTAAAAAACTCCAATCTAAACTGACAACAGCTTATCATAGCAATCATTCAATGATCGACTTTCGTACCAATGAACATTAAAATCCAATTCAAGCATTATTATTTTTATGCAACGCTAATAAATTTTACGAGCCTAGATTAAAAGATTGGAATAGTTCTACGAATTTTGCCGCGAATGTGTATTCCAAACGCTCGTTGAATAAATTAGGAGAATAAAAAATGTCATGAATCGGCGCCAACGCTCTACTTATACCTAATATGAATAAATTATACAGCCTGTCTTTGTATCCGTGATTGTTTCAAGGATCTCTGGATTTGTAGATAGATTTGTCTATGAGTAATTTAAAAAGATTTTCCGCATCTATTTGTATTTTTGCACATTCTTGTACAAGGATGTGTTTTAGAAATCAAGACTGGTATAGTTTTTTTATTTTATATTATTGTGAACAGTTTGACATTTTGTGTACTGTTCCTGTCGTATTTGATCTATAAATTTCGAAAGCAGTTTTTAAGGAAAATGATACAAATTTTTCGCGTAGTACATTATATGTATTATGCGTTTTTTATAAAAAAATTTATTGCTTAGATGGGTGGACGAGCTCACAGCCCACCTGGTTTTAAGTGGTTACTGGAGCCCATACACACTACAACGTAAATGCGCCACCCACCTTGAGATATAAGTTCTAAGGTCTCAAGTATAGTTACAACGGCTGCCCCATCCTTCAAACCGAAACGCATTACTGCTTCACGGCAGTATTTCTGCAGGGTGGTGGTACCTACCCGCGCGGACTCTCAAGAGGTCCTACCACCAGTAAAAACTGATCAAGAGGTCTCAGCCCTTTAGCAAGGCAAAGGGAAACGTTGAGTATAAATATCTTGCTTCTCAACCTGCTTAAGTTAATTGCCTAAAACTAATTTTTCAAGAGTCTCCTTATTCGATTAACCTTATTAGATTGTAAATTTCGAAAACAGAACATTATATTTACTGGTTGCGCGGGAGGCTTCTCTAGTCATAAAACCCTTTGCCTTCACATGCAGTAAAGCTAATATAAAACGTTGAAGATAAACTGTATTTACTTTAGTCATTACGTCCACGATAAAGTGCTAATTAATCTTATCTAGCGGTCCTCGTTATGCAACCGAGCACAGAAATAACGCTGTCATTCACCTTGATCTTGTATGTGTGATTCTGTTATTATGAAATTTAGTATCGAATTCTTTAGTTACGCTCGAATTAATGATCTCATGTTTCTTGAATTGGCGATCCGATTGTGTGAAAATGGATAGTGCGGTTTTAGGGATGAGACATTTTTTTCAATACATCGCGTCGGTGGGCAGATGGATTCAATAACATAATATGTTTTTTTTTATTGCGTAGATGGGTGGATGGGCTCTCCCTGGTGTTAACTGGTCACTGGAGCCCACAGACATCTACGACGTAAATGCGCCACCCATCTTGAGATATAAGTTGAGGTATAGTTAGTTACAACGGCTGCCGCACCTTTCAAATGGAAACGCATTACTGCTTCACGGCAGAAATAGGAGTGGTGGTATCTACCCGTGCGGGCTCACAAGAGGTCTTACCACCAGTAAAAATAATAATATTTAATAATATATTATAATAATATTTGTATAATAATATTTCGTCTTCTTCTCAATCGTCTCACTCTTGAGAGAGTGGTCGTGATCGTCATGTAGTACTGGAGAGGGCAGACTTGATGCGTCTCACGATGTCCCACCATCATCTCTCAATAATATTCTTAGTTTTCGTCACGTCATAAATATGAACATTTTGGTGCCTAACAATTAAAGTAAAGAAAACTTTATTGAATGAAATCAATGAATGAAAATTCTTTATTGCACAAAAATATTGTACAAAGGCGAACTTAACGCCATGCAGGCATTCTCTTCCAGTTAACCCTCGTTGATGAAGTGAAAGATTCAAGAAGTACGTAGTTGTGATGAAGTTAATACATGGCGATAATTTAAAGAATTACAGTAGACATGAGTAAAATGAACACTAGGTTATAATCACATTGCCAAAAAAAAATCATAGATACAAAATAGATAGATAAGATTTTTCATTAATTTTTTTTAGTAAAAATCATAATCCATTCAGTAAACAGAGGTATATAACAGGTACCTAAATAATTTGTATACAAATACGAAATCTATCGAAGAATATTCCGTTTAAATTTCTAGAATTAAAATTTAACCGATTACGTGAGGAAAATTTTACAGTTGGATATTCCATTCATCATTCACGTAAATTATTTGAACGGCATTGCATTATACGAATTAACAGTCGTCCTACACACGGCTTGGGAGCTCGAAGATTACATCTACACAACGTTTATGGCCCCCATTCAAAGGCAGTTTTCGTCATTTTCTTAGAAAAAAAAGAAAAGAAAGTTTACGTAAGCAACGCAATAGTTGCGATGCGATTCGTGATTTTAATATCAATTTAGTAATATAATTGCTTATGGTTTCCTTCGCGAATGTAGAAGAACAGTTTTTTTTTGTTTTGTTTTTTTATTGCCTTTTGTTGGCAGACGATCACGCGGCCCATCTGATGGTAAGTGGTTACCGTCGCTCATGGACGTCAGCAATGCCAGGGGTACAGTCAAGTCGCTGCCTAACGTTGTCTCCTAAAAGACGAATCTCCTATCTGAAGAACAGTTTTTGCATTCGAACAATTGGTACAATTTCGAACAATTCAGATTCCAGATTTTTTTTATTGCCCTTGTAGGCTGACGAGCATACGGCCCACCTGATGGTGAGTGGTTACCGTCGCCCATGGACTTCAGCAATGTCAGGGGCAGAGCCAAACCGCTGCCTACCGCTTAAAAAATCTGAAAAGTCAAAAAACTACCGCCAATCGTCATTGTCATTTCTCTGTGATCACGTACTGCGTAGTCTACACTGTTCTTATGCAATGACCATTTCAATATTATTGTATAAGTAGGATCTGTGTCGCTAGACGATTCGAATTTGCATCGGGCGTTGGCCAACTAATGTGTGCTTAGCCTATTTACGTTCACGTCATTATAATGACTAGTGGTCCCCCCGTAGTCGAAATTCGACTTTAATTAATTGGAAATCATAAGTTTGAACATTATTACCGTTCTATTGTCAAAGACTACTATTACACTTCTATATCACAAATTTCGCCAAGACTACACTTTAGACAAATATTAATAAAGACAAACAGTATTTAATATATTCTCAATTTGACCACAGCTTTTAAGCAATAAGAAAAGTACGGCATTTAACTTATTGATTTAATATAATTGCTACGTATTATTTAAAAAAAATAACATACTGCATTCCTTCTATATATTCTCTATAAGTGTGTGAAATTTCATATTCCTCCGTCCGCGCAATTTTCGTAAAATACAAACAAAGTTTTCGCTTCATGTATTACCTAATATATAGATGAGACCGGTTTCGAGTACCTAGTAACCTCGACTAACCTAGTCTAAATATCAATTTATCGACATTCACGTGGTGGCCTCTATAGGCTTAACACTAGATGGGTCGTGTGCTCGTTCGTCTGACTACGTCCATTATAAAAATGATAATAATAAAGAAAATAGGGAAGCGTTAACTCGAGGTCAGAGTTACAAACTTGCATCTCTTATCACTGAGGCTCCTCTTGTGTGCCATAGATAATAATCAGATCCCGTTAAAAAAGATAAAGCTGTTTAGTAGAAGTTAATAAATGCCGTATATTTTTATAAGCGTCGCTGAATACATAGAGTAAGGGTTAACGTAACGATTTTCAAAAACGACCCTTGTAAATGAGAATTTTTAGAACATGATTTTATTCATAAAAAGCAAACTTAGTAAGAACCCGTTAAAAATGTTTTTTTTTTAAGTCAATTCTTTTGTAGTTTCTTGTTAGGACTCACTCTCAGCTAAGGCTATGGCTTTGTTTTCGGGGACGTTTATAATATCAGTTATTCTGGTATCTGGTGAAATGTACTCAATCCTTAAATCCTTCATCTATCTATCTTTTAACATCCAGAAACTTCGATGCAAGTATTAACTCATATGTTATCAGTGTATAGAAGTCAAAATTGGCACTCGAATATTAATCTGTAAAATGTACGGGGTTTATTTTGTTTATATTAAATGTATAAACAACAAATGCGCGAATTATGTGCATACAAATTTGAAAGGACCGACAAAGCCAAAATGATTATTCTAACCGCTAAAGCAAATATTAATTTGATAAATAAAACTAGACTCCTTTCCCACGATCGATCGCGTGTTCTGTAAGATAATGCGCATCCAAATATTGACATTTCGCGTTACGATATCAAAATTTCCAGTGCTTCTTTCGACATAAAACGCTTATTATGTAGTTAGTTAGCTTTGAATTTACATGTTTTGGGTAAAGCATTGGCTAGACTTATTCTAGCAGCCTTTCAAGGTAATAAAAAAACATTTTACTAGAAACAATGTTGATTTGATATTAAATCGTTTAGGATTAGGATTTAATTTAAGTTGCAGGTTCTATCACTTCAAAATTACTGGCAAAGAAGGTATTAGAGATTATAGAAGAAGGTGAAGTCTACTTTTGATGTCCTTTCATAACATTGGCTAACAAAACAATCGTAACCACAAGACAGAGGATCTTGTGATTAAATTCCATCCAGTAACCAGAAAATTCGTTCTCATCTGGACCTCATTTCGTATCCTATCTATCTTAAGAACGTAACTATAACATCAATTTACATTCCAGTGAATGTAAACTTAAAAGTAGTACTTAAAAGTAGATTTAAAAGTAAAACTTGCCTCTATTTATCGCAAAAGATTTATATCTAATAAGTTATAATCAATAAATTTGCAATGTCTAATAATAACAGAGAGATCGCTTCAGATTGCTATCGTTAAAACAAGTTTTCTGTATGTTGCATCTCACATTTGTGAGATTTGTTTGAATAGCGGATACAATATTAATGCATTCATGTGTTTAACAAGAAACGCAGCGTGGGCCGTGTTAGTCACAACGATTTTAACGCTCATAAAAATCGAATCTTAAATTATGTATGCAAACTTGTCTTTAACAGCTTTTACTTTTGTTGAGACAAAAATTTTAGCAATTTATGATTAATTACTTTAAAATTGATTTACGATCAAAAACTATGTCGATTTATTTCGTAATTTCATTTGAGTCTGGGTCATTTATTGCCTCGTCTAAACAACATTTTAAACGGTACTATTATAGATCAGGATTTCACTGCGCCAACAAGTCCTTCACAAATTGGGCATACTTAATAAAGTATTTTTTTATCGCGAGTTCACTATACATAGTCAATATAGTGGATACAACACATACATATAACTGAATAAAGTGATAGTGATCGATGTCTTGGAATTTGTTTATCTACAGATTTACTAGTTACATTTCAAAAAGTCATCGGCTTCTAAATCAATAAATAAACCTTACTACAGATAATATCTCGTTAACAGTCGTTTTTATCGCGCCGATCTGCATCGTATCATAACTAAAGTTAACAAGGTGTCTTACGCAGCTCTGTGACATTTCGAAGACTTGATCAATTTAATTTTTATCTCTGAAAATGCCAAACACAACGTTTGTTCTATATACCAACGTCAAAGAATAGACGAAGAATGTTTCATGTTCAAGGCTCATTCGAACAGTCGTTACGATGCGGCGACGAAGTATCGCCAAATGGGAACAAGACCTTGGCCGCGCTGGCCAAAATCCACAAACACTGTATAGGTAAAGCCCATGCCAATGGGTGTGTAGATCATAAACACAATCCACTCGCAAAGTCTGACTCGAATACTAGTTTGCAATCTAAAAAGTCCTTTCGTGGAGATTGCTTCATTGAAATCAAAGAAGCAGATCGAAATCAACAAGATTTAAGTAAACCCAACGATGGAGGATTCACAAAGAGCTTTAGCAACAGTACAAGCTCGTATGAAGGACACAGTGATACTGATTCGGAGAATTTTAAATCAAAAGTAGATCCCAATAAGGCAATGGATCCATGCGAACGTCTTTTCGCACAAAATACTAAAGCATCCCTGATGAAAACGGCTCGGATGCGGTATGCTGATGATCCTGTTGTACAAGACGAAGTAGATGGTGACAAAACTAAACAAACCTTTGTGAGAACACCATCAAGATCCAGCTATAGAGAACGAAAATCAGGCGTCGTTACTATAGAACAGGTCAAGTCAGATTGTGCCAATCATGACGAAGAACTCGGCAATTCAATGTTGTTCGATGATAAGAAGAAGACTCCTACACAAAATAAGTCAATGTTACAACGCAAGGGCTCTACTGGAAGTAGTGCATCAAATGGAAAAGCCAATGGAGTAAAACCACCTTGGAAAGGAGCAAGTAAGAACGGTATACCGCCCGAGTCTTTTATTCGTACACCATCGTTTCGAGGAAGCATCCGAAAGAAAACCACAAAAAACGATGGAGTACCGTGGCGTAAACTGTACGAACTTTCGCTTTGGAGGAGGTGTGGCGTGAGTTTCGCTACGGTTGGCGCCGATACTGAACGCGCGTTATTGCGGCCATGGAGCGAACTGTCTTCACAGCATCATCCGCCGCCCGTACTCGAGGTAAGTTCCACGTCAATCAAGCCCTCGCCTCGGGCCACGATTGCACTTTGATATCTCAATCGTATTTGGTAGCCAATGATTGCTGCACCGCCTCGCTATCGATGGTCCGTGCACGACCTATATGCTACCATTGTTAGGCAGTCACGCGATCATAGTTTCAACGATTTTTACCATCACATGACCGTTTTATGACTTAAAACGGCATTCTGGTCACTTATGTTTGCAATCTTTGAGTCATATCTTATCTAGACCACTCATTTGAGCTCCACCTTAGTTTGCTGGGAAGCTAAAATACCATAGAAAGTTGATCCACATTGAGTGCTCTAGAAAGATTACCTAAAGCACTTTTTCGTTAAAGGAGATAACAGTCCGTAAACCAATGTTCATATTGAGAATACCAAGAACATAGTTATGATTGAAAATATAGCTAAATTAAGAACTTATATATTCAATTATTTTCATAATAATGCTTAGAGGTCAGGCAAGGTATTATATAATATTTCATAGGTTACTAGTTAAAAATGTCTTTATATTGTGTCAAAGATTTATTATAGTCCAAGGTTAACAGTTACGAAATTATCTATATCTACTTTATAAAGTAACAAAAGTGTGTTTGAATTTTTAAGATGTCTTGCCTAGGCTACCTGTTGAAGTCAGATAACCTTTTTGCTGTCGGTTTGTGTGTGATTTTTATTCATTCAATAATTATATTCATTATTAGTGTAAGATTTAGGCATAAATGAATAAAAATTTATAATTTTGACTATGACCGTATAGCATTTTGGCTATTTTCTCCGAAATAAGAAAGCATGTTTTACTTTGCCTTGATCAATCAATCTCCATGAAAAATTACATTACAAAATTTAATTAAGTAAAATAATTCTATAGAGAAAATGAAACGAATAGAACCCCAAAATTTCGACATTACAAAGTTAAATAAGTTGACATCAAATCACTCTCTGCGAAATTGTTTTGGCATGCTCTTTTTTTTATGACATTATTTTTTTTAATCTACATATCTACCAAAACGCCTATTCATGGTAGATTTTGTAGGTTTTAACAAATGTTTCAAGTCGCTTCATATAATCATAAAATATATCAAGAGCATGGCTAGTATGTCATTGAGTAGCCAGATAGCACGATGCGTCGGAACTGGCTAACTGCTGGAAACGCTCGTGCGTGTTACTAAGCAGCTTCCGCAGCCGACGCACCTGTTGTTCTATTCAATAAAGACCCTGAGGTTAAATACCGCCCAAATTACGACGAGACACGCGATTCTCAACTTTAAGTAAAGGTGCTTATCGAATTTTAGGAAATTCACTACCAAATGACTGGACATCACAATGTCAATGCCACCTTCTATATTCAGGAAAGAGGTCCAAGTCTCAATTACGGTGCATCACCGATACCCCACCCTTCAAATAGATAAGTATGTATACCTTCTTTACGACATATCCTACCATTATTAATACCTAATGATGCGATTAAAATAATGATTAACGGTCAAATTATCTACCTTTTTTGATTCTATAAGACAGTGGACACGGTTTTTCTAAGGGCTACATTATGGTTTACCGTTTATAGTTTTTCGTGATTAGACAGGTCCGATAAAATATTTATTTATTTATACTTATTGTACACAAAAAGATACTACAATAAAAACAGATTTAAAGAATGTCTAAATACTATGTACAAAGGCGAGCTTAACTCATTCATGAGTTTTCTTCCAGCAAACCATTAGCAGAGAGAAATACGATGTATAAGAGGGGAAAAGTGTACAATATAAAAGGTATTAAAGCATGACAATTAAATTAAGCTTAGAAAAAAAAATCTAATATAAAATGAAAAATACATATAAATAAACATACACAAAACAATAACTTAAATACACAATTAAAGTGACAGGAAATGTTTCTTAATTTGACTCTTAAAAAATTCTAGAGAGGAACTAGCACGAATAGGTTGAGGGAGAGAATTCCATAATCGCACAGCTTGTATGCTTGACCTGCGCAGGGCAGCTGGCGGTAACTGGATGCGTAGAACCGAAGATCGGGTTCAGTGGCGAGCTTTGGGGGAGGCCTATGTCCAGCAGTGGACTGCCGCAGGCTGATGATGATGATGATGATGACTGCTTGTATTGTGAAAGAGCCACTATAGCGACTAAACATAAAGCGACTAAAATACAACAAAACATTCACAATGAATCCCTTTAATAATACATTCGAATGTGATTAGCAAGAAACATTAGAACACACAAATATCACCTTTACAACAACAATGATAAAAACGACAAACAAGGACGACAAATGCAAATCGTCTAATGTTGATTTGTTACAAGCCTCGCTTACATAATAAACCCGACTTCGAGACGTGCATATGAATTGTAGATCACGTATTATGTATGTACAAACTGTGCCAACGCTTCGGGAAAACTTATAAAAGAGCGTGGGCTAAAATTAATTGTTTCTACAGTCACATTTTTGGAGTTTTTTTTAAACTAATTGTTGAGATTAATGATGGTAAAATTTTGAAACTTTATTTACGACCTTACGATTAAATAATCGACCCTACGAGGACCTTAGAAAATCCAATTTATTTTTAGCATAAGTATGTCGAGCTAATCAGTCAAACATTTTTTTTTTCTGTATTACAATATTTAGTTAAAGCTAGTTTTCGTACAATAATCATCCATATTACCAACGTCATCTCAAGATTTAGATTCATTTTATGTATTTTTTACTTATTTTTGGAACGAAATTCCTTATGGGTTGATGCGGAGGGGTACCCTAACTGGGAAAAAACGTCCGTAACGTAAGATTTTCATTATTTATGTACAGTCTTAGTATGATGGCTATACAGCGTCTAATGTATAGCCTACGTGATGATGGTTATTATTATTATTCATAGATAGCTGTTTCTTTGTATATTATTATTATATATTTTTTATAATTCATTGTGAATAAAATAAAGTTGATAACTTTGTGAAGTAGTTTTTTTTATCAATAAAATAACATAATAAAAAATGTATACCCGAATAATTATTTTCTTTATACCTCGAATAGAACTTAAAATTAATATGTTTATAATAAGGAACTTCCTTCCTATCCGGTGTCCCAAGACACCACACATCTATTTTATTTCTGAAATAGAAAGTGACAGACGAGAAAAAGGCACTGAACTGTTTGGTCTTGACTTATTTATAAATACATTAGTATCAAACAAAGCATGTGAACCAAATATTTTCGATGCATCCAATTATTCAATTATTCACGATCAACATAAATCCATTTATCATATGTGCATTTTTAATGTGTATATTAATTGCTACAAATACTTGGCTGCGAACAGACAATGCATGTTTCGTAACGTCTTTAAATTCAATTGCTAATCTCCCGTATAATTTGTCACCTACACTTTATAAGTTTAGGCACCCACAGAACTGTTCAGTTTAGCTCGTGTCTAAAAAAATTACACTTACCGACAAAAAACTTGAAAATAAATGACCACGTTGCCAGGGTGATTAATGGAAATCCAGTATTTTTGACTATTATTAGCGCAGTAATATGACGTATTGAAGGAGGCCTTCACTCGAAGAAGCGTTCTCCAAAAAATAAAATAAAATAAATTGTTAAAAGATTTTATTGTATGCAACTACTGCTATTATTCATTGCAGTTTGTTTTTTACTTATCATTATTTTTATTTAATCTCATGCATGGTTAACCATAGTGATTGCGCTTGTGGCTATGTGGTGTAGGAGTGCAACTCTTGTGAGAAATCGCAGGTTCAAGACTCGGCAAACTCCACTGTATTTATTTTCTCAAAAAAAAAAGGCGTACGTACGTAAGTCTACGTGCACACGTAATTATTTCTAGAATTGAAATTTAAACAAGTACTGTTGCATTTTGTATACAAACTATTACAAACTTACAACATATTTGCGGTTTTGCTTCTGTCGCCGGTTAACATTAAGTTTTGTAATATTTAGAGACATTTAGCTGTTCTATTGTAAGTTTACACGTTAAACCTGCTATTAATAAGTTCAGCGTGAATATGGAATTGTTATGTTTTGAATTTACATTGTTATTTGACTTCAAACTCGATTCAATCACACGATATAGGTTATTATTATTATTTTTTACTAGCTGACCCGGCAGACTTCGTAGTGCCTCAATCGATAAATAAAAGACACATCAAGGGAAATACATACCAAAGGAAAAACAAAATTGTTTGTTTTTATATAATTCCGAGCTTTTTTATATTTTCTCACCTTTTAAACCTTCACTGGACTTCCACGAATAATTCAAGACCAAAATTAGCCAAATCGGTCCAGCCGTTCTCGAGTTTTAGCGAGACTAACGAACAGCAATTCATTTATATAGATTTATTGCTAATATTTGCGCACAAGCTTACGACCCACATGGTGCTTGTGGTCACCTGAGGACATAGACATTAACCTAGTCAATTCTGCCGTTGATCATGAGACACGAGTTCAAAATCTTACTTTTTACAGTACAACGGCTGCTCTTTTAAACCGAAATGCATTACTGCTTCACTGCAGAAATAGGCAGGGTGGTGACCGGTCGTCCTACGACCAGTTAAAATACGTTATAAATGTTTGTAGATTAAACCATAATATAACCCTTATAAATACCGTGTCCAGTGTCTTATATGTAGAATTTAAAAAGGTAGATAATTTGACCGTAAATCATCATTTTAATCGCATTATTAGGTATTAATATATATTTTTAATGCTTAGATGTGTGGCCGAGCTCACAGCACACCTGGTGTTAAGTGGTTACTGGAGTCCATAGACACCTACGACGTAAATGCGCCACCCACCTTGAGATATAAGTTCTAAGGTCTCAAGCATAGTTACAACGGCTGCCTCACCCTTCAAACCGAAACGCATTTCTGCTTCACGGCAGAAATAGGCAGGGTGGTGGTACCTACCCGTGCGAACTCACAAGAGGTCCTACCACCAGTAATTACGTAATGGTAGGACCTGTCGCAAAGAAGGTATACATACTTATCGATTTGAAGGGTGAGGTATCACTGAAATTGAGACTTGAATCTCATGCCTCAATATGGAAGGTGGCATTGACATTGTCATGTCCACACTATCTACGTACAATACAGCCACTTAATAATTACGTCTAACGCTATTAAGTGAAGCTTTTCGTCAATTCGTTTAGAATTCTGGAAAAATCTAACTAGAAAATAATATTTCATTTGTCCAATTCAGTGACTTAAGTAATGGGCCCTCAGACACAGCCCACTGAGTTTCTCGCCAGATCTTCTCAGTGGGTCGCGTTTCCGATCCGGTGGTAGATTCTGCGATGCACGGCTCTCGCTAGGGTTCGCGTTAGCAACGTCGTCAGGTTTGAGCCCCGTGAGCTCACCTACTAGTTAAGGTTCCGCTGAAATAGCCTCTCAAGGCTATCCAGCTTAGGTAGGAAAAAAAAAAGTAATGGGTCAATTTCTAATCTTGCATTTGAAGTTAATGACCGCTGTTTTACGTTACGTTTCGGGATATGATATAGATCTGAAATTAATTACATAGGTATGAGAAAAAAAATGTATATAATATAACTATATAATGAATGTACATATATATAAACATCACGCTTTTTTTTTTATTGCTTAGATGGATGGACGAGCTCACAGCCCACCTGGTGTTAAGTGGTTACTGGAGCCCATAGACATCTACAATGTAAATGCGCCACCCACCTCGAGATATAAGTTCTAAGGTCTCAGTATAGTTACAACGGCTACCCCACCCTTCGAACCGAAACGCATTACTGCTTCACGGCGGAAATAGGCGGGGTGGTGGTACCTACCCGTGCGGACTCACAAGAGGTCCTACCACCAGTGATTACGCAAATTATAATTTTGCGGGTTTCATTTTATTACACGATGTTATTCCTTCACCGTGGAAGTCAATCGTGAACATTTGTTGAGTACGTATTTCATTAGAAAAATTGGTACCCGCCTGCGGGATTCGAACACCGGTGCATCGATACACACGAATGCACCGGACGTCTTATCCTTTAGGCCACGACGACTAAAATGTATATAAAAACATCACGCTTTATTTTATGGCGTGAAATCGAGTGTTCGTCGGCACTATTTGGCAAGAAATTATTTCTTCATTTTGTTAACTAGAATATAGTTGTATTTTAAATTAGTAGGTTTATCGGTAAAACGAGGTGATAAATTTGTTTACGAGTGTTGAACTTTTTATATTCGAATTGTAAAATTGATTCAAATACGTCAATTTAAAAAGGCATATTCTTTGTTAGTAAAACTGATTTCATGGAAATGAAACCATATGGTTCTATCAAATTTTTCTTTGATGCATTCAAAAGGGAAAAGGGGAAGAGGTCGACCGAAGAAGACATGGATGTAGTGTGTGAATGACGATATTTATTTATTTTTTATTTATTTTATTAGGCTCACAATACACATCACAAGCTAAAGATACATAAAAAACACAAATGAAAAGAAACAAAATCTGGCTTGCAACATAAGTTATGTGCGCACGACAAAACAAGACATATTATAGTGCTGAATTTGTAAGAAAGAGGAGTGAGCGCTGAGATGACAGCTGATAGAAGAGAATTGAGTAAAAAATACGCTGTGCCGATTCCACCCAGTGGGATAAAGTGGAGACAGAGAGGAGAGATGAGTGTACGAGCTCACGGCCTACCTGGTGTTACGTGGTTATCGGAGCCTATAGACATCTACAATGTAGATGCCACCATTGACCGTGAGACGTGAGTTAAGTCTTAGTTTTTACAGTACAACGGCTGCCCTTCAAACCGAAACTTATTACTGCTTCATGGCAGAAATAGGCAGGGTGGTGGTATTGTTAAGTAGTTACATATTTCGTTAGAAAAATTGGTACCCCGCTGCGGGATTCGAACACCATTGCATTGCTAGATACGAATTCACCGGACTTGTTATCCTTTGGACCACGACGACTTCTCGTTTCGGTATTGGCTTAACACCAGATGCATCTTGATATTTTGCGCCCACTACTGTCATTCGGCTTCCATGTTCCAAGGTGAGGAACTGAAAGAAATAAACACAATGCCGATAGTTATATTATGTAGACAAAGTAAATATATGTATTTCATAAAAGCCGTCAGCTGAGTTCTGCGTTCGAAGCAATTTTCACATAAAAATTAACATTATGTAAAAACGAAGGTTACTTATTAATGTTAGTAATAACAAATCATCCACACAACAAATCGCGTTGTGTAATACTTACGTACGTTGGATGTAAATTGTGTTTGTTACACGTTCGACTGACTTTACGATATGCAAATCGATTGTTTGTAACTAAAAGTTTATTAGATTATGTGAGCTGTGAGGGCATTCTTGAGAGTTACTGGTGGTAGGACCTCTTGTGTGTCCGCACGGGTAGGTAACCCTGCCTATGATAGTCTATGATAGTAGATATGAAGTCGTCGTGGCCTAAAGGATAAGACGTCCGGTGCATTCGTATTTAGCGATGCACCGGTGTTCGAATCTCGCAGGCGGGTACCAATTTTTCTAATGAAATACGTACTTAACAAATGTTCACGATTGACTTCCACGGTGAAGAAATAGCATCGTGTAATAAAAATCAAACCCGCAAAATTATAATTTGCGTAATTACTGGTGGTAGGACCTCTTGTGAGTCCGCACGGGTAGGTACCACCACCCCGCCTATCTCTGCCGTAAAGCAGTAATGCGTTTCGGTTTGAAAGGGTGAGGTAGCCGTTGTAACTATACTTGAGACCTTAGAAGTTATATCTCAAGGTGGGTGGCGCATTTGCGTTATAGATGTCTATGGGCTCCAGTAACCACTTAACATCAATTGGGCTGTGGGCTTGTTCACCCATCTAAGCAATAAAAAGAGAAGTGAATGGTCATGCGTTTACTGGGCAGGATGTATCGTAAGTTCGCACGGGTAGTTACTGCGAACCTGCTCATTGTCTGCCGTTGGGCACTCGCACGTCCCAGTTTGCAGGGTGGCTCGGTAGATAAACTTCTGAGGATTTCGATTAAATATCATTGTGGATGACGGAATTGTGAATATGTCTATAGGGAGAGTTTAATCACTAGTATTGCGAGTATTATTTTATGTAATTATTGAGAGTTACTGGTGGTAGGACCTCTTGTGAGTCCGCGCGGGTGGGTACCACCACCCTGCCTATTTCTGCCGTGAAGCAGTAATGCGTTTCGGTTGGAAGGGTGGGGCAGCCGTTGTAACTATACTTGAGACCTTAGAACTTATATCTCAAGGTGGGTTGCGCATTTACGTCGTAAATGTCTATAGGCTTCAATTACCACTTAACACCAGGTGGGCTGTGAGCTCGTCCACTTATGTAGCAATAAAAAAAAAGAATGTTGAAATTCAAGACGTTCAGTAAAATGAATCAGACTGAATGAATGATATGAATAAGAATAAGTAAAATGAATAAATGATAATTCTAATGTGTCCAACAGTTTATCCTGTGTAATATCTTGTCGGTATCTTTAAAGGTATCGTTTATTCCTTATACGATGAAGATAGACTAACACGCAATAATCTAAAATAATGAATACGTATTAACAGGTAAAGACAAAATACTGAAGCACAATGTTATTCGCTGTTCGACAACCGATCTTCATTTCTTTTTTTTAGTACCTATTAATGAGCTTTGTTGGTACTAAAAAACAATGCAACGGCAGTTTCTTTTTTTAAATATTAATAAAAGGAAATATTTAATACTTAAAGTGCATCTAATATTTGATGTGTCATTAATTGTGGTCGAATCTCGTAGTTAGTACTCTGTGACCATGAGAATTCTATACCGTCCGATTAGTCTCCTCCCGACGATAGGAAAAATTTACGAACGGCTCCTTAGGAAACGCCTCTGGGATTTTGTTACCGCGAACAAAATTCTCATAGACGAACAGTTCGGATTCCGCTCTAAACACTCGTGCGTACAACAAGTGCACCGCCTCACGGAGCACATCCTGATAGGACTAAATAGGCGTAAACAAATCCCGACCGGCGCCCTCTTCTTCGACATCGCGAAGGCGTTCGACAAAGTCTGGCACAACGGTTTAATTTACAAACTGTACAACATGGGAGTGCCAGACAGACTCGTGCTCATCATACGAGACTTCTTGTCGAACCGTTCGTTTCGATATCGAGTAGAGGGAACTCGTTCTCGTCCCCGTCAACTGACTGCCGGAGTCCCGCAAGGCTCCGCGCTCTCCCCGTTATTATTTAGTTTGTATATCAATGATATACCCCGGTCTCCGGAGACCCATCTAGCGCTCTTCGCCGATGACACGGCTATCTACTACTCGTGTAGGAAGATGTCGCTGCTTCATCGGCGACTCCAGATCGCAGTAGCCACCATGGGACAGTGGTTCCGGAAGTGGCGCAATGACATCAACCCCACGAAAAGCACAGCGGTGCTCTTCAAAAGGGGTCGCCCTCCGAATACCACTTCGAGCATCCCACTCCCTAATAGGCGCGCAAACACCTCCGCCGTTAGCCCCGTCACTCTCTTTGGCCAGCCCATACCGTGGGCCTCGCAGGTCAAATACCTAGGCGTCACCCTCGACAGAGGGATGACATTCCGTCCCCATATTAAAACGGTACGCGACCGTGCCGCCTTCATATTAGGACGTCTCTACCCTATGCTTTGCAAGCGAAGCAAACTGTCCCTCCGTAATAAGGTAACTCTCTACAAAACTTGCATACGCCCCGTTATGACGTATGCAAGCGTAGTGTTCGCTCACGCAGCCCGCACCAACTTGAAGCCCCTTCAGGTTATTCAATCCCGATTCTGCAGGATAGCCGTCGGAGCACCATGGTTCCTGAGGAACGTGGATCTCCACGATGACCTGGAGCTTGACTCTGTCAGTAAGTATCTACAGTCGGCATCGCTGCGCCATTTTGAGAAGGCGGCACGACATGAGAACCCTCTCATCGTAGCCGCTGGAAATTACATACCCGACCCAGTAGACCGAATGGTAAACCGTCGACGTCGCCCAAAGCACGTCATTACGGATCCTCCTGATCCATTAACGGTGCTTTTAGGCACCACAAGCACCGGTCACCGTCCTCGTCGAACCCGTCGCTTGCGACGAAGGGCTCGACGAGCGAACTAACCCATAGACACAGCCCACTGAGTTTCTCGCCGGATCTTCTCAGTGGGTCGCGTTTCCGATCCGGTGGTAGATTCTGCGAAGCACTGCTCTTGCTAGGGTCAGTGTTAGCAACTCTCCGGTTGAGCCCCGCGAGCTCACCTACACGTTAGGGTGAAGCTGAAATAGCCTCTCAAGGCTATCAGCATAGGTAGGACAGAGATCTATCTAACATCAATCTTAGAGCCGAAAACCAAGCTAATTCACTTACAGTCAATTCGTTTGGAGACTTATTTATTTATGCTAATTTAGTAATTTAAGTTATTGTATTTTATATTAATAATTAAGTCGCTATAAATATTTTATACACTTATGAATATTACATTTACATTTACTATATATTAATTGTGTACAGAATTATTCGGTAGGCAGCGGCTTGGCTCTGCCCCTGGCATTGTTGAAGGCCATGGGCGACGGTAACCACTCACCATCATGTGAGGCCGTATGCTCGTCTGCCTACATGGGCAATAAAAAAAAAAAATTAAATCAAAAATCGAAATTTAAATATAGTTTTAAATAATTATTAAATAATGTACCAAAAAAATCCCTGAAACATTTTTAGTTGTGTACTACCACACTACAATCGTTTTTTTTTTAATTGGTATTTTAAGTATTTTCATTAGTTTGCCAAAGTCCTTCAGTGTCATCAAAATAGGCGTTGGTGTTATCTCGCGTCGGCATCTCTTTAGATGTGTATTCGTGCATGTAGATAACTCGATTACCATAAATTCAGTTCCTCTGGTGTTGAGTTTTTTTACTTAATATGTTTTCATAAAGATTACGTCACGTTGTAGTGCCAGAAGAGATTCGGTTTATGGGATGTCCTAAATTATATGTCTTAAACTTTTTTTTTCTTTTGCAGGTAAATAGGTGTTTGATTATCGAAAACTAAAACATGAGAATCGAAGGTAATGATTGTTATGAATACAAGTATTGTAGTATTAAGCATTCTTTTGTATAATACTCTAGAAAAGATGCCACTAATAAATGAATTACGTTTAATACGTACTACGCAATGTACCGACATCCGTGAATGTAACAAAAAAAAACTTAGCAAACTACATGTAAAATATTTATATAGCCATCTATCTAAATTATGATTTTGTTTATCCAACTAGGCTTTGACAACAGGTACTTTCGAATTTTTATAACTTTATCACCGATTCAGAATAGGCGATTCTTCTCAGTGGCATAACTGTTACCGCTGAGAAGAATCGCCTAGAAACTCGATTTGTTCTTTTCCAATACGGCTACGTACGTATGGTATGTACAATCAGTACATACAAAATTATAATAATTATCAAATTGTGTAAAATAAGCATGATAAGAACAATAAATTAGACCAGGTCTACATTATTGGTTCGGTATTGTTCTGCTTTTTTTGGGACGGAATTGTTTGCACAGACTTTATCACTTACATAGGAATGATGGAAGAACACAGCCAGGAGGGGAAGGTTTGCCAACCGGTGCCTGAGCGCTGTAAGGGCAGATACCCCGCGTGCCCCTTAAGCGCGGAAGCCTCACATGAGGTTCGGCCCCTGTCCTGCAGTCGTTGTGCAAGAGCTTCTACCACAGGAACGCAATCATAGCCCGCTGAGAAGATCCGATGTGAAACTCAGCCGGCTGTTGCTCTGGCGGTACCATTTTGGGTTGAGCATAATTAGTATGAACATAACATTGTTGAGCCGAACTTGGGTTTGTCCATCCCAAGCGTTACACTAAACATCATCCAACGTGCTGCATTTCAAGAGAACTCATTATGTAATATACTTTAAACATTAATAGATAAGTATCATTGTTAATTGTCGCGTACATCAGACACGGCTCGAAGGTTGTAACATGCATAGGCGGATATCAGTCGATCGGGCTCTTAATGAGACATTTCTCTTACAGTCGTTATATCGAATGACTTGTAAATAGACTGGAAATGTAATTCCTTTAGACTTTTTTTGTTTTAACGTCTATATGGGCTGTGCTATGGATTAGTTTACTCGCCGAACCCTTTGGCGTAAACGACGGGTTCGACGAGAAAGGCGACCGGAGCTTGAGGTACCTAAAAGCACCGTTAGTGGTTCGGGAGGATCCGAAATTACATGTTTTTAGGGCTTTGGCACTCATTTATAATTTTTAATTTTATAATGTCCGACGTTTCAAAAGCTTTAGATTTTTCGTGGACGACTAAGGTATTATTGCGATTTAAAGTCAAATCTGTTAATAATAAAAAATAAAGGTTTACCTTTATTTCATTGTTGTTTACAAAGAATACTTCACTATGTTTATATCTATCTACATTATATCTATCTTGTTCTTCATTGACTGTACAAAAAAATATGAACATTTCCGTACACGTTTTAATTAGAATAAAATTGAATCTAATGGATTTATAAAATCAATTTAATGTTTTTCTTCAATCGGATTAGTTAATTGAAAATGTACGGAATACAAAAAGTGTTAATTTTTTGTGTGCTTCAACTGACTTTTTTTGAAGATCTGAGGTGTTATTAATTGTTTGCTATTTATTTTATAAGTTTTTCGAACTAGGAATCGTATAACTTTAAGTATTAAAAAAAAGAGCCACTACGTGTTTTTGAATATATTTTTGTAAATCAATAAAGTTAATTACTAAAAAAAAATTAAATTAACTTACTGGGCATTATACTGTGGCTACTATTACTAATTGTTTCAAAAACACTTGTTAAAACCACACGTGCTTCAATTAGCGTACGCTGTTTGTGTTGACAAAAAAATATCGAAGTTGGTACCAACAAAAACTGACGCCCTAAATTACATTTATACATATTCGTCAGTAGTTGGCACAATATTCGATTAACCACGAATAAATCAGCCCTGAGTCGTATGCTATCACGAAAACTGTAAAGCATTGGAAACATGTGAACTTAATATATAAGAGATTAAGGTTTAAAATTTGATTTAGGTAATATGTGTAGGACTCGCTAAAACCTCCTCCTATAAAAAACCTACTATAAAGCTTCAATTTAATAGAGTAAAAGGCGAACAAGAGCATCACTTACGAAGCATCATTTTAATATCTTGGACTTTTTGGCGGGAACGTGAGGAGTGAAGTTGTGTGATTTGTTTTATTTTGTCTATTTAGTGTTTCTTCAGGTTTAAATGTGTAATGACGTTGGTTTGTTAACTTCATATTATAATTTTTTATAAAAATAATATAAATTAAAATAGGACTTGACCTAAAGTTCTTAGTTACCAGGTCATAAAATACCTTAATTTTTTTTTTTTAAATCTACTCCTTTAATTTTGTCAAGAGAAAATAGGGTCTGCTTACCGCCTATGGGATGGGGACGGCAGATGGTTGATGACAGTTGAATCGATTAAAACTCTTGACGAATTTTTCGAGGATCACTCGTCTTCCTGCTAATATGTCACCACGATCGCTGACCCGTATATTTTGATTTTTAACGAATCACGGAAACCTTACTGGTGGTAGGACCTGTTGTGAGTCCGCGCGAGTAGGTACCACCACCCTGCCTATTTCTGCCGTGAAGCAGTAATTCGTTTCGGTTTGAAGGGTGGGGCAGCCGTTGTAACTATACTGAGACCTTACAACTTATATCTCAAGGTGGGTGGCGCATTTACGTTGTAGATGTCTATGGGCTCCAGTAACCACTTAACATCAGGTGGGCTGTGAGCTCGTCCACCTATCCAAGCAATAAATAAAAAAAATAAAAAACCTTTCTAATACAATCTTCTCGACAAATTTTCAAAACAGGTTTCATCATTTTAAATACCGAATGCTCTCAAAATAATGATGAGATATTTACAATACAAAATTACAACTAAAAAACCTACGCCCGTCATATAATACAGTATTTACCTATAAAAATGATACGACTGTGGATTCTAAGCCGATGATAAACATATGATCGAAATTCTCTTTAAGATTTGTTTATTTGTTGCATCGAATGGAATTTTAAAAATCTGTTTTGCATTATGTTGGGATTGGGGTTCTTGGATTTATAATAAAATGTTCGGGCTATTTAATTAACATATCGTTAAGCTCTGATATTTATCAAAAGATCAGAAGTCGGTATTACTACATACTCATGATACTCGTATGTATGTATGTATGTATGTGCGAAATCAAAGAAGGTTCAAATTGATAATAAGATAGTGAAATCGGTTTAACGTGCAAAGAGGAAGAGGTAGACCTTAGAAGACATGGATTGATTGCGTGAAAGACGATATGGGTAAGAGGGGAGTGAGCGCAGAAATGGTTTATGATAGAGGAGTATGGAAGGAGAAAACATGTTGCGCCGACCCCAGGTGACCGGGAGAAGGGCAGGAGAATGATGATGATGATGATGATGATGAGTGACGTCAGCTTAACGTGTAAAGTTACTCGTGTGTGAATGCTAAGGGATTCTTCCGGCAATTCAGAAGCGATTTTATTGATGTTTTTTGTGGAAGTAATACGGTTCCGTGAATCGCGCCCGAAAACTATTGGAAAACAAAGTTTCGTTGGTTTTTTCATAATTAAAATTTTCTATTCGCCATTTTCGAATAAAATTATTTCAAACAGCTTACTTAAGACATGTAGTTCATCGTCAACAACAGCATCTCGTAATCTTTTTTTCCAAATTTTTTACTTTGAATGGCACTCCTGTGAAATGCAAAAATGTAGCATAAACCAAAGACTTTCTTCAGCCTTCGAATTTCGGTTTTATTTGATAATTGATTTTATCCCCATCCACTAAATAAGTAATGTTTTTGTACATACCATTTTGTATCTGATTTTCTTTATATAGGTTTTGGTAATATTGTTATGATGACATTAAGAAAAACTAGAATCGCAATTATTATTATTATGTACTCCATTCGTGACATTTAAAGTCCAGCAAACGTTCTCGGGAAATAAAATAATTTTCTATAGCCGTTTTGGCATTATAAAAAATGTCAAAGCTTAGAAGCTATCAAATTTGGATATTGTTCGTACGTATAATATACCGGTTTCGTTTCCTGAACAATTCGATAAAAATTGATTCATTATGAATAAATAGTATTTGCTATGTGCGAAGTAGTGTGTAAAATAAATATACAGGGTGCTATTTTGTTTTTTGTTTTTCATTGCCTCCGAGCTCAATGGCGTTTACAGATACTCATCTATCTATGTATATATATAAACATGAATTGCTGTTCGTCAGTCTTGCTAAAACTCGAGAATGGCTGAACTCATTTGGCTAATTTTGATCTTGAATTATTTGTGGAATTCCGGAGGTTTAAAAGGTAGATAAATATGAAAATGCTCGGAATTAAATAAAAATAACAATTTTCTTTTTCTTTTGATGTGTCCCCCGTTAGACGGATACCTTTTATTTTTTTTAAGTTTATTTTATACAAAAGTTTAGGCCTTTTATTTATCGATTGAGGCAATACGAAGTCTGCCGGGTTATGAATAAAAATATGAAACGTGAGGTAGTCTCATGTGTTGTATTTTCTATGTTGCGGCATTCCGCGTGGGCCGTGAGCTTATTCGCCAATTTACGCAATAAAAAAACATGGTTATTAGTCAATCTGGTTGGTTCCTTATACTAGATGTAATCTTTTTTTTTTGTTTGATAGATTACTGGTGGCCCGGAGGCCTTTCCAGTTTTACCAGGACAGGTGGGCGAGCAAGGGCTCAGCTTAGACGGATTCCTAGTTTGACGGTGCATGTCTGTGTGTAATTTGTCCTCGACTATTATATACTAAACGTGCTTGGCGGTTTCACCCGTTTTATATTGAATTTTGAAAAAAAATATAAAACAGACAGTTAGTTCTCTGTCAAGAATGAAACGATAAAATTAATACAATTTATATTTATATAACTTCTGTACTATTCGGACCAGTCTTTCATCGGCATCTCATCTCAGTCGTCATGTAATATGAAAAATCGGTAATCGTCAAAGTAAAACATCATGTGAGATTGAACAGAAAACTGCGATTTGGGAAAACCTGTCAAAAATAGTACATATGTACATATTTATAACTGGCTGTGAAGCCGAGACAGGTCGCTTAACTGGTAGGCTAATTCCTTATTAGCTATTACGTATTTTGCGGAAATAAATAAAATACTGAATGTTTCTACTGTTAAATCTCGTTACCTCATCTATCCAATAAAACACTGTTTTACTAATGACGTTATGTTGTGGTGATTCTGTAAACCCCCTACTGCCTGCGACGCACATGGATTTATTGCGACGGGCTCAAACTAATGTCTTTGGCCACTTTTCTTGTACAGATATTTCCGAAATGACCGGGGTACAAAATGTATTTTACAACGCGTTAGTAAGTTTACTATTTAAACAATACCATGTATGTAAAAATCCATCTATTAAGTGAGACATCCTTAGCTGTTCTTAACGGGTTAATGATTTGAATGTGCCAACGAAATAACTATGGTTTCCACATTAGCGTTAAATAAAACATAGAAGTTTCGATAACTTGTTTAATTACATGCCTGTTTCAAGTAATAAGATTATGTGGTCGTTTTATTTGTATATCAATTTGTCAGATCAATTGAGATACTAAATGCTAACGTTACTTTGATTTCGATTCACCTTTTATAATTCTTATATAATGAAAACCAGCTCAAAGATAATCCTTGGTTTTTTGGATAAGGCAGGAATCGCTACTCTGCAGACAATAATACGGATAGGGATTTGTTGAGTGTAGGGTTGGTAAATTTCTGTTAGCCCGTACATAGCAAATTAAATATAATTTATTACAATATTGATATGTTATAATTTATGATTAAATGAGAAACGTCCAGTTTGAATTTCAATGTTAACATGAAAATTGCAAAAGACTAAAATGTCTTATTAAGATATTAACAACGTGCACGAAATTAAATGTCAAAACTGTATCAATAATGTCTATGACGTTTTCCATCGAACGAGGCTTATTATGGGTACGGTCGCCAGCTGTGCCCCCGGCATTGTTGATGTCGAAAGGCGGCCGTGGTCACTGTTCTGCAAGGGTCGTACGTTCGTGTATCTATCTGTACGGGCAATAAAAAACAGTTTTTTTAGGTTTAAGAGATTAATGATAGCTCAGACTCCTTGGCAGTTTCACAAGAGCAAGTGGGCGAGCAAGGGCTCAGCCAGAAAGGGTCGGATTTGCTAACAGTTACCCGAGCGCCTCCAAAGGAGATCTAACAACTCAAGGGTAGCTGCTTCGCGAATGACTCTACTACCGGATCGGAATCGCGACCCGCTGAGAAGATCCGGCGAGAAACTTATCGGGTTGATGTATAGGATAGGTTGCACGAGTGCAGTTACCGGTGTCCCTACTCCTAGTGTTAGAGCTAAAGGTGTCTAACGTAAGGGTTATTGGATCTGATGGATCCGTGAGGACATGTCTAGGGCAAAAAACTACTCGGTACAGAACAAAATTACGGGAGTTCATAGATACCACCAGATGTATTCCTTCTGAAATACTTTGCGGCAAATGGAAATATGTAGGCAGACAATGGTATATATAATATGTATATTATATAATATGTATATTTCAGGAGTGAGTACATACATTAAAATTTTTATGGGTTGTCATTTTATTACCAAGGCTGTAAACAGATTCTAGATACAAATTTAGAATAAAGTATCAAATTATGGTAGCTTCGTTCGTTACGTGCACAAGATACGTCTTGCATAATATAGGCCACATAACTTCACTTAAAATGTGATATTTTTTTTGTCACAAAGTTCGACATATTTATTTATTGTCTGTCTTGTTGTAATAGATTTACCAGAAGACATTAAAAAAAGGCATCGCTAACATTTTTTCTTAGGTACCTACGACTACGCATTTTTCTTTGTGTGGTTAGAAATACGGAAAGCAAACGAAATGCGATTGTGATAGATAAAATGCACTAAACATTACGTTTTGCAATAACGACTCCGGCACCGGTAGCTTCGCCCACGCCTCATTGCATAAGTCAACTGTGTCGGATTAGTAACGTTACACAGATTTGTCGGTCAACTGTCCGACCCTCTCGATAATGGCGCACGATTCATTCAATCGTTTCACGGAACCGTCTATTGTTTTAGCAGACGCTGATAGTCTTGAATCGACAACTATTTTTTTTTATTATTCATCTATTCATCTATCTATCTATATATATTATATAAATATATAAATGAATTGCTGTTCGTTAGTCTCGCTAAAACTCGGCTGGACCGATTTGGCTAATTTTGGTCTTGAATTATTTGTGGAAGTCCAGAGAAGGTTTAAAAGGTAGATAAATATGAAAATGCTCGGAATTAAATAAAACATAGAAATTTTGCTTTTCTTTTGATGTGTCCCCCATCGGACGGATTCCTTTTGTTTGTTTTAAATTTATATTATACAAAAGTTTAGGTCTTTTATTTATCGATTGAGGCACTACGAAGTCTGCCGGGTCAGCTAGTCAAGCAATAAATGGGAAAATGTATGTGCTTTACCGCGGCCCTGGTTTCTAACTCGCTTACAATAGATTGACTTGTTTCTACAGAGCGGAACCTTTTCACGTACTTCCAACAAACTTCAAGATATCCGGTTAAATTGGAAATTTGCACACGTCTAAAAGACTGATCGCAGGACAATAATTTTATTACTTTGACCTAATGACATGACCAGGATAAGTAGAATAAAATAATACTTTAATTCTCATATCAAAGAGATTTTTTTCCAATGCTGTTTCGAACAATGACGTCAGCGTTTAAATTTGCGATTACACATCGCTTACGGAAAAGGGATGGAATCTTCAAACGGTTGAATGTCACAAACTTTTCACTATTTTCAATTATTTAAGCACGCAACATTAAAATATATCAATATTTCTCAGAAACGTTTTGATTATGAAGTATAAAGACATTAGTATCTATATATTAATACGTGAGGCAAAAACTTTGTATTCCTTTTTACGAAAATTGCGCTGACGGAGGAGTATGAAATTTTCCACACTTTAGAGAATATAGAGAAGAAGTGCACAATATTTTTTTTAAATTATGCATTAGTAATACATTAAATCAATAAAGAAAACATTACACACACTGTATTTGACGCACACACGCATGCATACTATTTATTTATTGTCAAACTTTTGTTCTTGACGTCTGTTGTCAAATTGAGAATAGATTAAATATTTTTTGTCTTTATTAATATTTTTCTATAGTGTAGTCTTGGCGAAATTTGTGATTATAGAAGTATAATAGTCTTTGAAAATAGAATATTAATAGTGTACAAACCTATAATTGCAATTAATTATAGTCGAATTTCGACTACCGGGCGACCACTAGTCTTAATCAATTGTGTGTTTAGATCAAAATATATACAAGACGTATATTTTTAAAGAACGAAGATTGGACGACTGTTTTTGGCTTCGCAAATTTAACGTCATCATCAATCAAAATAAATTTTAATCGACTTCTTTATTAATATAGCACGCCCCCGCGACAAAGACGGTACCGGTTTTCTGTCGTCATTTAAAGACGGAAATATTCTAAATTCGCAGAGTTTATTCGTAAACCTTCTTTACCTTAGGTATTCTGCAGTTGCGAACGTGAATAAAACACTTTTACAGTTTAATCTAGTATTACTACTGTTCATTACTGAATCCTCGGCATAATCAATACATTTTACCAATTTACTTTTTTTTGTCCTACCTAAGCTGATAGTCTTGAGAGGCTATTTCAGCGGAACCTTAACTAGTGGGTGAGCTCACGGGGCTCAAACCTGACGACGTTGCTAACACGAACCCTAGCAAGAGCCGTGCTTCGCAGAATCTACCATCGGATCGGAAACGCGACCCACTGAAAAAATCCGGCGAGAAACTCAGTGGGCTGTGTCTGAGGGTTAATTTACTCTTCGAGCCCTTCGTCGCAAGCGACGGGCTCGACGAGAACGGTGACTGGTGCTTGAGGTATCTAAAAGCACCGTTAGTGGATCGGAGGGATCCGAAATGACGTTTTTGGGACGACGTCGACTGCTTTCCATTCTTTCCGCAGGATCGGGAATGTAGTTACCGGCGGCCACGATGAGAGGGTTCTCGTGTCGTGCCGCTTTATTGAAGTGACCAATTTACATTTTCCCGAATTGATCCAAATCAAATAAACAGATATAGGATGAATTCGAGAATCACAACTTTGGTTTTATAGCACGCAGAGTTGTTTTCTTTTTACTCATGGCATATGTTGGTGAATGAGCTAGCAGCTCATTTGATGTTAAGTCGTTATCGGAATCGATCGATATCACATATGAATGAATTACGGCGCCGATCTTGAGATATGTCTAAGTCTTGGATGTGTTGTATAACGGCTTTCACATCCTTCATACCGGAAAGCATTAAGGCTTTGCGACCGAAACAGGTACGGTGGTGGTATCATCCCGGAAGGGCTTACAAGAGGCCATACCACCAGTAATATTCACTCCCAGGTTAAATCCAACTGACACATTTTGGTATTGTTTTAGTTTCAATTTTCTGGTGTTATTACCGTTCCATCTACTTTCAAATAAGAACGGTGTCAAAGAATTCGCCACTTGTATAAAAATATAAAGTGTAATTAAATAGAATTACCAAGCACACTAAACAAGGCACGCAGATTAAATAATTTCTTATAAGCGACCATTGTACTTAATCAGTTACTAGTATTGACGACTGCTGTTGTATAAATGAGTCCGTTTGTAAAATAATTCAACGTTTATTGTTATTTAAAATTTTAATTAATATTTGTAATCTTATCGGGACTGTGGTTCGGCGGTTAAACGCGCTAACAGGCAATATAATAATGTAGGTAGGTAACCGAATGATATGTATTAGTCCAATGTTTTCATAAAGTCGTCGAAAAGTGATTCTTGATTTGATCATTTCTTTACTATAGTATTTTTTCAGTTAAGATATATTTAAAACACACGTTTACTATCATCGTGTAGTACTTGAGTCGCAATTTCGATCCGGTGGTAGATGCAGGTTTTTTTTTCCTACCTAAGCTGATAGCCTTGAGAGGCTATTTCAGCGTAACCTTAACTAGTAGGTGAGCTCACGGGGCTCAAACCGGAGTGATGCTAACACTGACCCTAGCAAGAGCAGTGCTTCGCAGAATCTACCACAGGATCGCGACCCACTGAGAAGATCCGGCGAGAAACTCAGAGGGTTGTGTCTATGGGTTGATTCGCTCGTCGAGCCCTTCGTCGCAAGCGACGGGTTCGACGAGGACGGTGACCGGTGCTAGATTCAGCGAAGCACTGCTCGTGCTACGGCAGATGTTAGCAAGCTCAGGCCAAGCCCTGTAAGCTTGTCCACCTGTCAGAACAGGCAATATAGGCAAAAAAATAAGATAATTCACGCTACATCATTACACATAATCTTTAGAAAAACTGATAATGCAGCAAGTAACTCCTTTAAGAAGTCGTCGTGGTCTAAAGAATAAGACGTCCGGTGCATTCGTATCTAGCGATGCACCGGTGCTCGAATCCCGCAGGCAAGTACCAATGTTTGTAATGAAATACGTACTTAACAAATGTTTAGGATTGACTTGAACGGTGAAGGAATAACATCTAATATATAATGTAATAAAAATCAAATCCGTGGTACCACCACCCTTCCTATTTCTGCCGTGAAGCATAAAGCGTTTCGGCTTGAAGGGTGGGGCAGCCGTTGCACTGTTAAAATTGACACCTTAGAACTCATATCTCAAGGTAGGTGGCGACATTTACGTTGTATATATCTACGGGCTTCTGTAACAACTTAACATCAGGTGGGCCGTGAGCTCGTCAACACATCGAAGCAATAAATTAAAAAATCCGAATAAAAAGTGCAAAAATGGTTGAGTGATTAAATGATAGATACCACAGACACAGCTTGTTTTCCTAATTCAAGAACATTCACTTTGCATTGCTCAGTTTAAATTCGATTGAGTACTCACTCATATATGAATATCGATTGAGTACAATAACATACTCGTCCATATTTATACTGCACTCAAGTGGTTCCTGCAAGACGGCCACGCGGGAATCGCGTTATTTGTAAACACGGATCAGTTAATTTCGCTACATATCGTCTTCTCGCATTAAAACTGTATAATCTCAAAAGCGGTTGGTGGTGCAAGGGAAAGTCGAGGGCAAAAGATCTCGCGGACGATCTCCAACACGATGGACCGACCTCATAAAATCTGCAACTCAGTCCAACATAAATGTTTGCTCTCACTCTGCGAAACATCGTGCCACATGGCGTCGCATCGCGAGAGCATCGGTATCGCAGGATCCGACTGATGCATGACCACGACCACTCTGTCAAGAGTGTACGAATAGGAAGAATCTCAAAACATGCTATTATAATTTTACAGGAGGGTGTTTTAAAGGTTCAATGTGATATTTTGAATATTAATCATCTTTGCAACGTTTCTTTTTATTTTTTACCAGTTACATTATCTGTCTTTTAAAGTCAGATAAAATTATGTATTAATTTTGTTTATAGTAGTCAAAGTATAGAAAAACTAAAAAAAAATAATTAAAACTAAACTACGCTCAGTTGACAGTATTGATGAGAAAAATATTGGTGATACCAAAAGATTCCGCATATTAACTCAATTTCGAATATTTTTGGAAATTGTACACTTTTAATGCGAAAAGCCGATATATCGATATATCTCCATAAAATTTCTAAGTATAATTTAAGAAAAAAACATTTTGTATGCATACTTCAAGTCGTATGTGAAGTCAAACTTTCATATAGTATATTTTTTATAATAACTAAAATTGATTATAGTATTTAATGCCTAATTTTGCTACGCGATGCTCTAAAGCAAAATATTGTTGTTTTGTATAGTAGATCATCTTTTCATGAACATTTCGTAAGTAATTTATGAACAAACACTAACTTACTACCATTTCTACAACGGCCGTCTGGTGTAGTGGTAAGT
The DNA here is from genome assembly GCF_003987935.1 of Bombyx mandarina. The sequence continues at coordinate 1,064,662 of NW_021011565.1, forward strand.
GACATGGTCACTACACAAGGTGGTCGCGGGTTCGAATCCCGCCAAGGGAAGATATTTGTATGAATCATACAAAATGTCTTTTCCAGGATTATGGGTGTATATTAAATATATGTATGTGTATAATAAAAATCTTACATTTATTTCCGTTATCTGGTACCTGTAACACAAGTTCTTTACGAACTTACCACAGGACCAGTTAACGTGGCGTGATTGTCAGTAAATATTTATTATTATTTATTATTTCCCAAACCGATTAGTTTTCGATACAAAGAAATGGAAATATCTATAAATTGAAATTCATCGAGATAATAATATAAATTCATAAAGGGACTAAATAAAACGCATATCGCGATAAAATAAACATTACGCGTATATTTGTTTTGATAGGAAAAATATATTACAAAATAAATTATACGTACAAACATGTAAATGCGGGATTCGGGAATATTCGATTCATTTTAACCATTATTTGATTCAGCAATTGCAAAAGTTGTATAATTGCCGTAACTTCAATACTATAGGTATAATGTTGTAATGTAATTCGCAAAAAAGAAAATACGATTAATATGCCCTAACACAGACGTAAGACAGAGTTCAACTTCAAATTCTTTCTGGTGGTAGGACCTCTTGTGAGTGCGCACGGGTAGGTACCACCACCCCGCCTATTTCAGCCGTGAAGCAGTATGCGTTTCGGTTTGAAGGTTGGGCCAGTCGTTGTAACTACACTGAGACCTTACAACTTATATCTCAAGGTGGTTGGCGCATTTACGCTGTAGATGTCCATGGGCTCCAGTAACCACTTAACACCAGGTGGGCTGTGAGCTTGTCCACACATCTAAGCAATAAAAAAAAAGTAGGTATGAATTTTGTTGAAAAAAAAATCTATAGAATTTTATTTGACTCTCCAATGAAAATATTTTTCCTTTTCTATCCTTCATTCATTCATTCTATCGTAACTCGGTAAATTCTTCATAACCTACTTCTGATCGCTTATAATTCAAGTCGCGTGTTCGTTTTCCGGGATTGCACCTATATATTTGGAATATTTCCGACAGCCGATCCGTTCTCGACGCCACTTGCATTTAGTTCACAGCCTGTGTGTGTGTGTTTGTGTGTGTATCATCAATATGTTACGTTTGCGTTATTTGATGTATTAATATGTTCAGAACATACTTCCCATTTAAGTATCCAATGTACGAACTATTTAAAAAAAATATATATATTTAAAAGTCAAGTATGCAGTGTATTGCAGCAGTTGATATTGCTAATATTTATTTATTTATTTATTTATGTACACACAGAAAAGAAGACATAGTACAAAGTAATAGGAAAATGATATACAAAGGCACTGCTTATTTCTTTAAGAAATCTCTTCCAGCAGACCTGCGAGAGGATTATGAGAATAATAATTAAAAGTGATGAGTGTATGTAGAACAGCTAAAATAACAAATACAACATGAGAATTATAGTAATGCACATACACATAGCAAATATTGTTAAACTTGAATACAAAATATTATACGTAACACAGTATATACGAAGAGTATAGAACAATGATCATTCGGTTGATGAGAGATAGAATGTTCACTCTCCATCAGAAGGTCTATATGTTAGTCGTTAATAGAAAAAAGTGACAAAGACCGAGGCTCCTTACGTACTAATCAAAGCTATTTACTTAACTGCTCAATTCCCGAGGACTAAGTATAATTTTTTCAGTGTGTTTTAATTAAATATGGCACAAATAAATACAATAACTTTGGTTGACTCAAAAGTCTAATTTCTCTATACTATATTCGCTATTCTCTATAGATAAAAAAAGACAAGTAACATTGTCGCCTGTGTTTGTCAACCGACCTTGATATTAGAAAAACATCTTCAGTTTTAGAAATACTCATTTTTCTTCAAACTATGTACATATTTATTAGGTTTATTATCTATGAAGTTGCCGGTTTAAAATACTGGCCATCCGAAACGTAATTTAAATATGATTGGCAATAAATTATAAATTCAAATGAATTTTATTTAAAAAAAAAAATGGAATTCTATTTTCAAATTCAGTAATTACCCGATTGATTTGATTGATTAGATTAGTTTTGTTTTCACTACATTTTGTATATTTTTAATCAATGTGAACACAATAAATTTTTGTTTGTATATTACATCTATTATCAATTAGAAACAATACGAAAAAAAAAGTCATCCATAAAAAAATGTAAATTTGAGGTTTCCAATGATTAAGGTCGAATTTATTTAAGGTCGAATACACGGAGCAAACAGTTTTGTACATATATACGAGTAAGGCCTCTGATGATAATCGTTATCTGAAACATTACGGCCTATGTAATTTATCGATGAACATACTTCTAAAAATGGTCGGGTTTTACGTTTCCTGCTTCGGACTATTCGCCTAATATGTATTCTGGAAGCGGACTCGGCTGTAGGATTAGAGCGATATAATAATAGTGCATTGTTTGTTACGGCTCGCCTTCGATATAGTCATTTGTATGCGGTTTGTGTGGGTACAACTCTGTGAAGCATAGCTCTGTTCGACACTGTGGAAGAGATCTGTTTGATGTTTTGTTGTATCTTTTTAAATCTGTGCGTTGAATTTATATCCTGCCAGATCCCGGAAAAAAAGGCAGCGGTAGGCAGCGGCTTGGCTCTGCCCCTGGCGTTGCTGAAGTCCATGGGCGACGGTAACCACTCACCATCAGGTGGGCCGTGTGCTCGACTGTCTACAAGGGCAATAAAAAAAAATTATGGTTATCAGAAATTTAAATCTGTAAAGAAGAAAAATTAATCGTTTAACCGTGAATTGGGAATTAAAATAGGATTTTTAATGAGCTCATGTCATTTTAAAAAAAGAAAACTTGTTTATGTTTTTTATTATTTCGTAGGCAGACGAGCATACATACGGCTTGGTTGGTGGTCATTGTCGCTCATAGACAAGTCAGGCGATGCCAAGGGCCGTCACTTAGGACTTCGCAAATGAAGATTTTTGTTATCCAAGATAGATAGATATAGATGGATAGATAGCCGACAGTAAACCTGGTAATGATCATCCCTAGCCATGAATGTCGTGTCGCTTACCATAATGTATTTACACTTTGATGTTGGGTACAATAAGTGGTAGATGTGTTATGCATCGACACACGCAATAAAATTATAACGGATTATTCCGTTACTCCTCAGACNGAGGGCAGCAGCTGGCGTCGGGGTGCGTCGTCCACGGGCATCACTCCTCCTGCAACACCAAGCCCGTCGTATTATATATGTGTATGTCATTTTGTCGATGTGAGTGTGCCGAGCACGCTGCGAACAGCCCCCCCCCCCAATCCAGTCTTGCATTCATTTCACCTCTGCCCTGTGTGGCAGGGAGCGTCTGCCCGGGTAGTGGGGTTTACCCCGAGGCCCGCTCCGTGCCCCCGGAGTACGACACCCCGAAAAAAGTAATATTTCGTGAATCTTCAAACTGAAGCGAAGTCAGGTGGAAAGGTCCGCGCGTTCCTTCGGGAGCGTAGAGTGTAGACCCCGCGCGTCAGCCAAGACTTGTGTTACATTACATACAAAGAAAGTAGTATATGATTTGTTGGACGAAATTTATTTTTGTATTATCGTGTAAGAAATTGCTAGCACTACTATACAACTTCGGGAACAGTTAATAAAGGTTGAATTATTTAAAAAAAAAAGTTTTATTAACAGTCGATGTTTGATCCCAATTAAAGATAGTTTTGTGAATTTCTTAATTTCAAAATAACCTATTACTTGTAAGAACGTTTAAATAAAATCTGCCATTTCATTTCAGGTGCTCTTGCGTGAAGCTCTTACCACCATCTCATTTTACTACCGGACACAATTTCATTTTATTAATATAGATAAACAGTCCGTAAAAGGTTCACGAACATTATGCAACGATATTACTCATAATAATAATATTATCCGAGTGCAACTGAGAAGTCAGAACGAGGCATGAATGAGTCAGTGTGGCACTTATTTGGTCAGTCGAGTTTCAAGTTACCTTACTGAAGCCGTACTAGCTCCGGCTCAGCATTTTATATTACGTTTTTTACGAATTTATTCGTGGTTTAATTACGTTATTTTGCTTGATCTTCGCAATATTTTTTTTATGGCTTATATGGGTGGACGAGCTCACAGCCCACCTAGTGTCAAGTGGTTACTGGAGCCCATAGATATCTACAACGTAAATGCGCCACCCACCTTGAGATATAAGTTCTAAAGTCTCAAGTATAGTTACAGCGGCTTCTCCACCGAACCGAAACCGAACCGCATTACTGCTTCACGGCAGAAATAGGCGGGGTGGTGGAATGTACCCGTACAGACTCACTAGACCAGTATCATCAGTAGGATTCCCTGTGTTATGGGATTCCCTGGTTATGCTAGGATTTGTTGTCAATTCTGATCTGTAACCATAAACCACTAACCTGTAAATGTAAGTAATCAAAATAACCGTTTTTAAGAACAACTTCTTGATGTACTGAGTTTTAAATGGTAATAAAAAGTACTCTGAGACTGTACTCTGAGAGCTCGAAGTCTCAACTGGATGATGAGAGGATGCCAAAAACTCGTCCGGATCACATAAGCCAGTAAAGAAAAGAAACTCGGAACAGTTGTTTTTGGTACTCGGAATTGTTCTTCTGGCATAACACCATCCACGTATAACAGACGGTTTTGTTTTTATTGCTTTGATGGGTGGACGAGCTCACAGCCCACCTGGTGTTAAGTGGTCACTGGAGCCCATAGACATCTTCAACGTAAATGCGCCACCCACCTTGAGATACAAGTTCTAAAGTCTCAGTATAGTTAAAATCGCTGCCGCACCCTTCAAACAGAAACGTAATACTGCTTCACGGCAGAAATAGGCAGGGTGGTGGTACCTACCCGCCCGGACTCACAAGAGTTCCTACCACCAGTAAAAACTACCACCAGCAAAAACGGTACTCGAACAGTTTCAACAAACTGGTGTATTTGATATTTTCTTCTTTATTGTCATTATATTGTTTCTGGGCGTTTGGAATGCTTTACAGTTTTCGTGGTCACGCACTTCTTCCGTAAAAAAATAACATAGTACATAGTAACATAGTCGGGTTTCACTAGTGGAAACTAAAATTATAAACAATAGATAAACTATGGACATGTGATGAGACGAGATGAAAATGAGGTTGGTAAGAAAATGTTAACTATGAATGTGGAAGGATATAGAGGAAGAGGTAGACCTAAGAAGAAATGGATGGATTGCGTAAAAGACGATATGGGTAAGAGGGGAGTGAGCATAGAAATGGTATATGATAGAAGAGTATGGAAGGAGAAAACATATTGCGCCGACCCCAGGTAACTGGGAGAAGGGCAGGATAATGATGATGATGGTGAAACTACCTAGCGATTCGTAATCAGTCACAGTCAATTACGTATCCATTACGTCCTGACCTACTATTATTGAGATATGCCCATAGGGTTTTTAACATTTGAACTCGAACGTAAATTCTTACCCATGATTAATAGTTACAAAGATAATGCTGATAGCCTTAGGAGACTATATCAGCTTCGCCCTAATGTGTTGGTGAGCTCACGGGGCTCAAACCGCAGTGGTGCTAATACTGGCCTGGGCAAGAGCAGTGCTTCGCAGAATCTACCACCGGATCGGAAACGCGACCCACTGAGAAGATCCGACGAGAAACTCAGTGGGCTGGGTCTGTGGGTTCGTCGCAAGCGACACGGGTTCGACGAGCGAATTAAGCGCACGGTAACCGGTTTTTGTCTACATTTTCTAATAAACAATTTTGATTATTATATGTCGGTTTTTTGAGTCTGTTTATAGCCAATATATTATGTACGAAATTATAGTGTGCATTATAATCTTTTCTAAAAAACCGAAGATCAGTCAATCAGCGTGGATTAATGATAAACATGTGGTAATTTTGAATTTACCTGATAGTTTTTGGTCACGACCCTCAGCAATGAGGAAACGACAAAGAAGAAGAAGATAGTTTTTGCGTAGCGCGCAATGTAGACACAATCACGAATTACAATGCCCACGGGCGGCGCGATCTATTGTGTCCAACTCATTTCGCTTGAGATTATAAGTTCACATATTAGGAACTTACTGAAATACATCCGCATACATTCTCGAACTCCCGATCTGTATTAATATAATTGTAAATAGACATGCTTCAACAAAAACCGACTTCAAATAGAAAAAAAAAAGATATTCCAAAACAAAGTAATATAGAATACACTAAAAACAAGAATCATCATAATCGGTTGGGGTGATATTAAGTTATTCATCTATTTGTCTCGCAAGTACTTAATGAAAATTTAAGACTTATATGGTTTTCACATGGTTACCATTATCAGAACTGGACTAAATTGAAATGGGACTACACGGGAAGCGTCAGCTTTCTAATAAAAAACTAATCATCAAAATCGATTCACCCAGTCAAAAGTTATGAGGTAACAAACATTTAAAAAAAAACATACAGTCGAATTGAGAACCTCCTCCTTTTTTGAAGTCGGTTAAAGAGTACAATGAATCTTTGATTGAATGTATGTTAAAATTGTACTCCACACATCAACAATACTGAAATGCTCTCTGATCAGTTTTCAAACAAACAAAAGTTTATGTTAGAAGATCTTGATGTTTTGCATATAATTTTCCACAGATTATTACATATTTAAGTGAAATTATATTTTGACCTTCAAAAGCCAGTTTAATATAGCTTGATTCTCAATAGGTTTGTAAGAATGGACCATCATTAAAATATATCGTTAGCGAACGTTGCATTTGCATCCCACAGTGCTTTTAATCAATTGTCATTTAAAGTTGTTGTTTAAGTGGTTACTGGAGCCCATAGACATCTACGACGTTAATGCGCCACTCACCTTGAGATATAAGTTCTAAGGTCTCAGTATAGTTACAACGGCTGCCCCACCCTTCAAACCGAAACGCATTACTGCTTCACGGCAGAAATAGACGGGGTGGTGGTACCTACCCGTGCGGACTACAAGAGGTCCTACCACCAGTAAAGTTTAGTTTGTGTTTAATAAATGTCCTTGTAGTTAGCGGATAAATAACATGACGACTGTAATAAATGTCGTGGAAGATGTACGTATGTACGTAATTTGAACAGAATTCGGTACTTGGGGATGGTTACTTGTAATTTTCTTATTATTGACAACTTCGTGACTGCACGGCACTGAGACGATCACACCGATACAACAACCGAACAATGTTTCGTAAAACTACACTAGGTACTTACTTAGACGATGTAAAAAGAACCTTATTAATTAGAATTTAAGAACGAATTACCTAAAGCAAATTAGGATCATACTTTCGGATATATTTAATTTGACTAGAGGTCCCGCAGTAGTCGAAATTCGACTATAATTAATTGGAATTGTAAGTTTGTACACTATTATGATTGTATTTTATACTTCTATAATCACAAATTTCGCCAAGACTACACTATAAAAAATATTAACAAAGACAAACCATATTCTATTCTCAACTTGACAACAGACGTCAAGAACAAAAGTTTGACAATAAATAGTATGCATGCGTGTGTGCCTCAAATACATGGTATGTAGTGTGTGTAATGTTTTCTTTATTGATTTGATGTATCTTTTATGCATTATTTTAAAAAAATATTAGCATTGTGCACTTCTTCTCTATATTCTCTATAAGTGTGGAAAATTTCATGCTCATCCGTCCGCGCAATTATCGTAAAAAGGGATACAAAGTTTTTGCTTCACGTATTGATATATAGATAATATGTTTTCAAGTGACAAAAGCAAACAAGTATTAGACATTGTTTTAGAGATTGTGCCTTCTTTAAGGTGAACTTTATCAGAATCGTAAAAACAAATTAAAAAGTAATTTAATAAATAACCGGGCCAAATCATGCCCGGACTTCCGGCCACAATTTTTTATTTTCTTTATTGCTTAGATGGGTGGACGGTCTCACAGCCCACCTGGTGGTAAGTGGTTACTGGAACCCATAGACATCTACAACGTAAATGCGCCACCTACCTTGAAATATAAGTTCTAAGGTCTCAAGTATAGTTACAACGGCTGCCCTACCCTTAAACCAAACGGTCACGCTCTGCTTCACGGCAGAAAATAGGCAGGGTGGTGGTACCTAACCGTACAGACTCACTAGAGGCCTACCACCAGTAGGGTTCCCTGTGTTATGGGTACCAGAGACTGGTAAACATATTTATGTTTAAACATATACAGATAATAAGCACACAGATAAAAAGCAAACAGACCTGCTCATCACACAATGTTTGCCCGATATGGGAATCGAACCTACGACCCTCGGCGCAATAGTCAAGGCCGCTAACTATTCAACTGCTGGATCGTAATTATTGAGATTATGTTGATAAACAAGACTTCTTTGAAGTATACGTTTTATTTTTATTAACAAGTTCACACACGCTTACTCACCGCATAAAAGATGGCAAGAAGGAAGGATGTACAAAGATGGCGCCATCTGGCGTTACACTCTAAATAAGAGCAGAGCATATAGCCTAAAATCAATGAAATTTTATATACTTACATCTTTTGAACGAGTATGTAATCGTATGAGGCGTAATCGAATACATAATATTTGCGTTTATGAAAGCACGGGTACAGTGCCATATAATTATAATAACAATATGTACCTACTTCTATACTTCTATACTTCTATACTGATATTATAAAGAGGAAAGATTTGTTTGTTTGTTTATATTGAATAGGCTCCGAAACTACGGAACCGATTTGAAAAATTCTTTCACTGTTTGGAAGCTACACTATACCCGAGTGACATAGGCTACAATCTTTTTTGAAAAAATTAGGGATCCTTACTAAAACTTCAATAGTGTAACCCAAGGTGTAAAAAAATTACCTAAAATATTATTTACATCGCGTGCCCTGCGAAGACTATTGATGTTAGTATAAAATAATGTACTACGACTTTGTAGAACACATTATTATTTACAAAAAGTTTCGGGACAGCATATGTCTAACTATTATGGTTATGCCGCAATAAGTGTTCTTTTATTTAAAAAAATAAAACAACGTCAAATATCGTTGAAATTTTTGTTAAAGACCCGAGCGGAGCCGGAGCGGGGCGCTAGTATAATATAAAGAGGAGTTGGAGCTAACGCTTTTGTCTATTATAGTTATTTTCTCGTCTACTACAGTTAATGAGACAATCACTGTCATCGATGTCAATTCAAACAGCGGCACGGCGACGTTTCTGAGATCTTCCTGCCTATGTAATCATTTGACATGTAAACGCTCTCTTAGTGTTGAAGTCGTGTACGAGGAGTATAAAAATAGTGGCTTCTAGAATGTTCGGTTTTTCCTTATATGTATAGCGCGGTTAGAAATGTACACAGTAAATTGGCTACGAATCGATCAGTGGTTTGTTTATTTGTGATTTTAAAGAAAATAGATTTCCAACTTATGTGAGATTCTCACTGAGTATTATAATTACGAGTATCTATTGGTATTTATAGTTTAGAAATACATGGTCATCGAAAAGTTTTGCTTTGATCACGCTTAATGGCAAATGTGTGCGATCCCCACAAACCTCGTGAGTTTGTTAAGATCCGCTATAAAAAGGAGTGGAATTTCGTTCCCAATACTTATAATAACGTTGTATTTAAGGGTGAGACCGATATATTAGTATTCACTAAGATATTCGTAATACAGCTTGTATCCGTGTATCGGTAATCCGTCGAATTCTGATTTGCTATTATTCCGTATTCACTTTATTCATAATATTAGCCAACTCACATCGGTCGGGTTGTATCAGAATCTATCACTCTAAACGACGGTATGAATATCGTATTAAGTTTAACTCGTTTACCCGTTTTATCTAAGTATATTAAGATATCAGGATATTCACGTATTAGTTAAGGTATTATAATATTACATAATGAATATATTAATATTAGCTAATATTGACAAATATCGGTATTAACCCATCTTTAATTGTATTGATCTACATACACACAACTGATGTAATATTGACGTTCACAGCTTTAATTGTCGGCCAAGATATCGATTATACACGCTCGTATATTAGCACTTTTGTTTTAACCGGTTTATTTGTCTAACGCTTATGTATAACTAGTAGGATGAGCGAAAGAGATACACATATGTAAGGAATGAATAGAATAGAAACGTTTTCAATAGTAATGCTTATTGTACATTGTGCTGTCATGATAAATATTGTAATGCCGCATCTTAAGTTTCCATTTAAGGTTTAGATGCACGCTCGAAATTATTTAGCCAAATGGAGACTAGTGCTTTTGATTTATTCCAACATAATAAAGGTCTCACGGCGACACTTCTCAAGGCAGGCCCTTCTTGTATTTTTTTGATCAGACTAGTACATTATATCGCACTTAATATTGATCTTTAAGGAAGCTGATTATTAGTTACAGTTTAGCATAGTCTTCGAATTTCCGAATTGAAGTTACCGAGCATTTTCTTAAGTGTGCCGAGTGCCATTCACGTTATGATGTCGTTTATGGCTTACGATTAAGTGTACCATTTTTAACATCTTATTATTGAGCTCTTGTGCAATAATACAATTGAATAATTTTAGTGATTATATAGACAGGCGATGGCACGTGTCGGTATATTTTTTTGTGTTTCCATTACAATAAACAAGTATACATTTCATGAATATCAGGTGAATACCTACATCGTGTTTAGCATGCATCGCGGTTCTTAATAATATATAGGAGTCACGATTTTGCTTTGTTCAATATTCAGGGTCAGCCCACAATAGGTGTTAACTTGGACACGACTCATTTATCTTCGCAAGTCCACCGCTAATTTTATGCCTTTATTTTGTTTATTTTGAAGATTTCGCTCTGTTCACAGCTGCTTTTGTAAGTATAAGTTCGAGAGCTAATATAAATAATAGGCAGAAGAAGTCATTAGTTGCATATTGATTCGAAGATGTCAAAACGATAATTGGGAGTATCTAAAAATATTAGAAAAGCCGGCATAAATGTTTTTGTAGAGAGTTTCTCGCCGGATCTTCTCAGTGGGTCGCGTTTCCGATCCGATGGTAGATTCTGCGAAGCACTGCTCTTGCTAGGGTCAGTGTTAGCAACACTCCGGTTTGAGCCCCATGAGCTACCTACACACGTTAGAGTGAAGCTAAAATAGCCTCTCAAGGCTATCAGCATAGGTAGGATAAAAAAATATCACTCTAGCAACTCTCGCGATGATCAAGATTATTAGCTACTTAGTCTGACGTGATATGTGTTACTCATAACAACGAAGAATTGTTGCACTGTAGAAATATAAAGATAATATAAAAAAAAGTATATTGCTAATTTCAAGATTCAATCTTTAAATTCTATAAGAAAACTTTTATTTTCGCGTCTTGGACAGAAACTAACCAATATAGTTCAATATTGAAAATCGAGGATGTTTTGATGGAATCATGAAAATGATTGAACGATTTGAACAATTAAATCGAAAGGCCATGCTAAAAGAAACATAAATTGTTAATATAGAGTTTACTTTTATTAGTTTTCCCGAACGTAGAAAAAATATTGTTTATAAATAATATTTCATGGATTGTATTTATATTATTTTTTATAAACTTTCAATAAATATTGTTTGCAAAGAATTTAGATTTCCACAACATTCAAATATCAACGAAAATAATCTTAAACGTCTGTGACAACGAAAACAGTACTCGCAACGTCACAAATAATAAAGGCTAACTATTTTAGGTCAAACTATTAAAGTATTCCAGTTGTAATGAAGACGTCCTTAGTTTTAGTCCTTAACGCAAGTAAATAAAGTACAACAAACACAAAAGAGTTTTGGAGGCAGATTAGTACACGCTGTTTTAGCTTCTGTAACACTTAACGCTGTCCTGAGCCAAGGTGGAACTCATTATTATATTATAGCGAAATTTTCAAGGAATTTCGTGTAATTGATCAGAAACCGACAGTCCCGAGCAAAGTTCAGTGGTAGTTCTTTCTTCCCTTTGCAATGGGAAACTTTATTAGAAGATATTCATAAATGCTCACTACCGAAACTAATTTAAACCAATAGACATACCTATATTGTGTTTATACAAAATATGGTGGTGGTTACTGGTAGTAGGACCTCTTGTGAGTCCGCACGGGTAGGCACCACCACCCCACCCATTTCTGCCGTGAAGCAGTAATGCGTTTCGGTTTGAAGGGTGGAATAGCCGTTGTAACTATACTGAGACCTTAGAACTTATATCTCAAGGTGGGTGGCGCATTTACGTCGTAGATGTCTATGGACTTCAGTAACCACTTAACGCCAGGTGGGCTGTGAGCTCGTCCACACGTCTAAGCAATAAAAAAAAAAAATTATTTATTTATTAAAGCCATACAATATAACCAATTTAAATTTAAATAATTACCTAGATTGGTAATTAGTAAGCGCTATACACTTGATTGTACTTCTGAATGTCTTAATAGCTGAATCGAATTTTACCCATACTTAACTCGCTTTTTATGGATGTCGCCATCGTCCCTTAACACCAAAAAATACGAAAGATTGATTGTTATTGTTTGATTTGTAGTCTGCGTTGTCGGTTCAAGTCGTACAACTATTACTTTAGCATTAACAGATGCGTGTAATGGCTCAACTATTCTATATGATTTCATGTAAACGATTGTTCTGTTACTCACAAAGACTCACAAAGAGGTCCTACCACCAGTAACAAGGATACCACCTAATGGTGAGTGGTTACTGTGGCTATCTACTATGGGTATCTGATAGTTGTGCCATGTCTTAGCAATTTAGCACGCAAAATTTTTTGATTTTCTTTTCTTGCCTTCTGGTTACAAAGCAGTCATTTGCTATGTATGTCTTATTGCTTGGTTGCGGCTTTTACGAAGTTTCTCCATCTCTCTCTATTTGTGGCATTACGTGTAATATTTATTAAGGGATTCCGTAAAAACATAGAAGACGTAATTCAATTCGGTTTATTTTAAACTTGTGAACGTTATCCGAGCCATATATCACGGCAGTCGGGTCCAGACATCGGCGTTCCGATGTTATATTTGGCACATACATCGTTGCGTCGTCGGATTCGTTCCAGATTTGGTGTTGAATGGTCGGTTAACTTTAAATGGACGAGCCAAGTCATCTGAGCTTCTAAACGTATCGTTTTTCGAATATGTTTTTTTTATTTTTTTTATTGCTTAGATGGGTGGACGAGCTCACAGCCCACCTGGTGTTAAGTGGTAACTGGAGCCCATAGACATCCACAACGTAAATGCGCCACCCACCTTGAGATACAAGTTCTAAAGTCTCATTTATAGTAACGACAGCTGCCCCACCCTTCAAACCGAAACGTATTACTGCTTCACGGCAGAAATAGGCAGGGTGGTGGTACCCACCTGCGCGGACTCAGAAGAGGTCCTACCACCAGTAATTACGCAAATTATAATTTTGCGGGTTTGATTTTTATTACACGATGTACCTTCTACTTAATATTTTCTTGATTTATTATTTTTAACTAAATGTGTTTGTTAAATATTATTGTTTAATTAACGTTTTCTATTACAGTTATGTGGTAGATATATTCAGAATGTATCGTAAGAGATAAAATTAATTAATGGCTTTTAAAATTCTGTAGTTAAAAATGCTTATTCTCGTTTTTATATCGTGGAAATTTGAACGTATAGCCAACTAATGATGCAAACTCTTGTAGAATGATTTTTATGTTCTGTTTTTCCTAAAACAATGTTTTATCATTATTAACAGTTGATACTTCTGAGATACTTTGAGATAGGTCGAAATCTGAATAGTTTTATACAACGCCTGTCCCACCCTCTTTAAGATAGGAAGCATGGCTGCTTCGCGGGAGAATAAGGGAGCATGGTGGTAATTATGCATGCGGTCTTATATATACATATAAATAAAATTGGAGTGTTTGTTTGTAATGTTGAAATAACCGCTTTTTACTACATGCCTATACGTTACATACACCAAAATAACATTTTTTAAATAACATTTACAATTTTATCTGTCTGTCTGTCCGTCTGTTTGTTCCGGGTAATCTCTGGAACGGCTGGACCGATTTTGACGAGACTTTCAGTGATAGTTAGCTAATGATATAAGGAGTAACTTAGGCTACTTTTTTTAGACTAGCTTCGCCCCGTCGTCGTCGTCGCGGCGTCACCCGTGGTACGACAATAACTCTGGGTAGCAACACGGGACTCAGCAGCTATCAATAATAAAATTGAATGTTTCCGAAGCGAAGCGAGGGCGGGTCGCTAGTGATACATACAACTAGTAAATACCGATTGACGATCGCAGTACATCCTGCTGCGTGTTCTCTGGTGAATTCCGTGGTCGCCTTCCCAACACCCACGGGACGAGATGAGGTAGGCTATTCTGGGAAAATACTACGCAGTCACATTATGTGCCATCAATGACAACAATAGAGGAACAAACGCTTTAAACAGAACAATTGTGTCGTTCATTCGGACAACAATACAATAAAAATAGACTGTGTTCGCCTGGCACGCTTCACGCAACTTTCAATTGAATTAATCGTATCAAAGTAAATATCTCAGTTCTGCAACATATTGTCGATTTAACGGAATGATACATTTGGATGTTAAAGTTTTTAAAAGAAAAAAAGATTAAAAATCTCGGAATTAAACGTGCCAAGTTACATTGACTTTGTACATAAGCAGGAATACTACTGTAATCCTATTCCTATTTCAAACATCGTACATATAATTTTCAATAAATAATTTTTCAGCTTGTAATAGCTTGAATACATTTCAAATTATTGATTGTACAGATTTAGAACTAGCTTTGGGAATTGTTGTGTTTGTGTTATTCTTTTCTTACCAAATACAATTTACGATTATTTAGTTTGTTTTGTTCAATGATTGACGTTGTGTTATTACATGATTATACATATTATATACTATCAATTTTTTTTCTATCTACTTTATGAATATTCAACAAGACATATCCGGAATTTACTATAGTTAAAAATCGCGGTAAGATCTCTTTAAAAAATACTGTTCATAATTTATTATCGGCAATTAGAATACTTGGAATACGGAAGCCTAATAATTATCAGAAGTAGAAGCTATGCAGGTATCGATGTAGGCAGCGCTTAATAAATAGTTCGTCGTAGTCGTAGTCGTTTCCTAGTCGTAAATCAGTGTGGGTGATGCACAGATTGAGGTTTTTTGCAATATCGTCCTACGGCGCTCAAATATTTTTATTGAAATAATAATCTTTGAATTATCTGCGAGGGACTTCGGTTCCCTCTGTATTTTGTACCGTATGTTCCATGGGGAGTGCGGAGTGAGGAATTGTTCGAGATGATACCATCGTCTCGTTTTTACCATCGCACCGCCCGTGACCGGAGTAGAGTTCATCCATACTACCTCGAGCCACTACGTTCATCTACAGTGTGTTTCCAGAGATGTTTTTTGCTACGTACCATCCGGCTATGCAATGAGCTCCCCTTCACCTTGTTTTCCGAGCCCTATGTCATGTCCTTGTTCAAACGAGGCTCGTGGAGACTATTAAGCGGTAGTCAGTGGTTTGGCTCTGTCCCTGGCATTGCTGACGTCCATGAGCGACGGTAACCACTCACCATCAGGTGGGTCGTATGCTCGTCTGCCTATACGGCAATAAAAATAAAAAATAAAATTAATACTGCCGTTCTGTGTAGTTTTCAATACAAGGTCAGCCAAAGGTTCAGCATTACTAATTGAATTCCATACTTTGAATTACATAATACCAATCTCAATAGCCTCCCAAAGACCTTTTATTTCATAAGACGGCTCTCACCTATGATCGTTTTTCCTCATATTTTCACAATACTCCCATCACACCGAAGGCGTTTAAAGCAATTCAATATAAAAATGGAATTGCCATAAAAAATAATTGAATATCCGCCATAGATTACCAATCGCACAAAACTCTTCGATCACCGTCAATTTAAACTTACTATACTATGTTTGTTTTGTAATTGAATCTATTGTGCAATAGACAAGATAAATAGAGGGTTTCGAACTTCGAACACATGACAATTAAGTGATGGTGATTTATGATAGCGTAATTTGGGTTCCCATGAATGAAGACGCTGAACTTTTCGTCGTCTTATTAGATGGATCATTTGATTGTATTGTATTCACAACAAATCCAGTTATTGAATTATCATATACCTATTCGAAACATTATTATGGACAGCGAAGTAACTTGCAAAAAACTGCTCAGGATTTACATTGTGTTTATAAAGCTTGATTATGTCCTAAGTGTTTGTACTTAAAATGCGATGTAGTAAATTATGTATTCGATATTGGTAACATGGTGTTTGATTATAATAAATATTCGTACTTATTATTGGTAGCTTGCTGGTTATCTATTGATATTATGACTAACACAAGCTACTATTCTAATACTAAAATTACTAAAATAATTATTTTTGAATTCCTTGGACAAATTTTTTTTTTTTTTTTTTTTTCCTTGTAGGCAGACGAGCATACGGCCCACCTGATGGTGAGTGGTTACCGTCGCCCATGGACTTCAGCAATGCCAGGGACAGAGCCAAGCCGCTGCCTACCGCTGCTGTTATAGAATAAAACAAAAAGTTGGGTTTAAAACTGAACTATATACAAAGATAGCTATGCGTGACGAAGAATTACAAGTATTTAAAGAAAGTGAAATGAAAGCGCGACCGACAGAGCATTGGTTTAGATGAATTTTTCCAATGTTTGTGGAACGATCTGATAAATTTTAAATGTTTTCTTTCAACAAATCACTAGACTTCCGGTATTTTATTTGATTTGATATGCTTTATTGCACTATTAGTGTTAATTATACCTAAGTCCATAGTTATAAGAAGACGTAAATATCACTGACTATATAATTGCGGTCTACAATTGTGTTATGTAACGGATCTGTCACCATTAAATCGTTTTAGTGTTTATATAAATGATAATTTATTGATAATTATTATAAATAGAGACATCAATGGCGAATCATCTTTTCATTTGCTGTCTTAAAATATGCAAGCAGAAAAATGATACATTGCACAAACATTCTGTGAGGCTAGGCCAGGGGCTCCCAAACTTATTTTATCTACTGCCCACTTTGAGACTTAGTTTTTTAGCGCCCCATTTTTTTCGCCTACTTAATAACCACTATAGCGAGAGCTCAGTCGGTGTTTAAGAGTCCTCCTAGATGAAATTACAAATCGCCTCCCAAGCCTCTACACAACGCTTCCATTTTTTTTCTGGGTCTCCGCTTTAGGCCTGCAGCGTCCACAAGGGGACGTTATCGCCCACTTTGGGAAAGGCTGGGCTAGGCGCTAGCGGTAGCAGCAAATAGAACATTACAGACTGTGGTCCCACAAAGTTAACACGATTTATTTTTGAATAATAACAAAGGATTGATTGAAATTTTATGATAAACAATAAAAAACTCCCTATCTATTCGCTGGTATTCTAAGGGACTATTGCAGCTCGGACGTTCGGACAGGGAGGTGTAGCTCATGGGTTCAACCTCCATCAGATCCAATAACCCTTGCATTAGACTCCTTTAGCTCTAACACTAGGAGTAGGCTTAGGGACCCCGGTAACCGCACTCGTCGAACTTGGCAAAGAGTTCGACCTGCAATCTAACCTAAACATCAGCCCGCTGAGTTTCCCGTTGGATATTTCAGCGGGTCGCGGTTTCGATCCGGTAGTAGATTCATTCGCAAACTACTCTTGAGTTGTTAGGTCTCCTTTGGGACGCTCGGGTAGCTGTTAGCAAATCCCACCCCTCCTGGTTGAGCCCTTGCTAGCCCACCTCGAACACGAGTAATCGCTCAATCATAAAAAAATGGTTCAACCTGAAAGAATCACGACTCGCTGAGAAGTTCCGGTTAGAAACTATGGGCTATATATAAGCAATAACTCATTAGCACCACACTGTCTTATCATCGATTTCTAGTTACAACATCAAGTCACAATATGTCGTTGTTTATAAGTATTTAGTGCTTTCTTCAATTTTCGCGATTAGCAAACATAATGAAAACTTAAGGCTTAATTTCGAGTTTTTATTGTTATTTTATGATCACGGTTCGACGTTTCTAGATCACGAAAACTGAACAGTATTCGAAAAGTCGAAAATAACAAAGACAATAAAAAAACGCGACATTATACCGTAAAAGTAGTTTTGATTATACAAGTGTGTATTTCAACGGCACTCTTTTTTTTATTGCTAGATGAGTGGACGAGCCCACAGCCCACCCGGTGTCGAGTGGCTACTGGAGCCCATAGACATTTACGGCACAAATGCGCCACCCACCTTGAGATATAAGTTCTAAGGTCTCAAGTATAGTTACAACGGCTGCCCCACCCTTCAAACCGAAACGCATTACTGCTTCATGGCAGAAATAGGCAAGGTGGTGGTACCCACCCGCGAGGACTCACAAGAGGTCCTACCACCAGTAAAAACCCTGAAAAAAAAACTCGATCTGAACCCTTATTAATATATTTAAATTCGAGACTTCGATTTGTATTAAATTATTGTTATTCATTTCAGGCAAAATCGGAGGAGCAGTTAGCATGCGAAAAGGAGTGGCTCCAAGCCGGTCACATGTGGCTGGCGCATCGCGGTGGCTTCACTGCCGTAGTGAGAGAGGGTGACGCAGAAGCTGGTCGCACTAAAGTACGCGTACTACAAACCGGGGAGGTCCTGACTGTTGATGAAGATGACCTAGAGAAGGTTCGTTATAAGCTTATACCACCAGTATATATTGCTCAATCTTATATCTCGACAATATAATGACATTGTTCCATTTAGTTTTAATTAAAATCGTGTATCATATTGTCTTGGGGTGTCTCAATCCACTGAGTTTCTCGCCGGATATTCTCCATGGGTCGCGATTGCGATGTGGTGGTATATTCAGCGAAGCACTGCTCTTGTTACGGCAGATGTTGGTAAACTCTTTCAGGCTGAACCCCGTGTCCTTCTCCGCCAGTCATAGCAAAGCCAGAATAAACCTTAGAGGCTACTTAGCCCCTCGAATTTACTGGGAGAGAGGCTGGCACAAAAAGGGGGTGTCTTTTAAATAAGCTGCATAAATACTACAAAACATGAGAGCCTATTTCAATTTGAAAAATTTAATTCCAACCGATAACTTTATTGAAATGGTTTTTTCTCTGTCTTGATTTATTTTTGGTTTAGACGACATAAATAACATTGCAACGTTTTATAAGAGCCATGGACTGCCTTATCAAGAATGGTCGTTTCTTCCGAATAACTTATCATAGAAGTTATGACTGTTATAGACGGCTGTATGAAATGTAATTATCATTAATATTATCCCTCATATTATAAGAATACTAGCTGTACCCGTTCGCTTTGCTTGGGCATTTAAAATTAACATTATTATTTCTCACCCCCACAAAGATTCTCATCATTAACGCCCCCGCAACTAGTGTAGGGAATCCAACACTCATATAAATATGAGCCTATCCATTAAGTACATGTATTTTTTACACGGATACCAAGTTTCAAGTCAATCGGATGCACGGTTCAGTAGTTATAACGGAACATCCGTAAAAACCACTGTAGATTTATATATTAGTATAAATGGCTACAGTACTTTTAGAAGTCCCGATCCACCTTAACCTTGTTTTTATCTTTAAAAAATCATGTTAATAATTCCGCAGGCGAATCCGATTCAGCTGGAGCGCTGTGAAGACATTGCCTCCCTGCGTTGTTTGAACGAATGTGGCGCTCTCAATGTGTTGAGGTCTCGATATGCCGCCGGACTGACGCACTCCCGCGCCGGTCACGCTCTCCTGGTAATGGGTCCACCTAAACGGACTGCCCCGATTTACACCGAGAAGGTAAGTGTGATATTTATATTGTGTCTTTCATATCAACTTTGAGAAATTAATTAATTAAGTAAGTATTGTATACAGTACATGAGCTCCTTATTCGTGCTTCTTTCATTTGCGTTTTCAATATTCGCGGGTAAAAAAGATGCCACCGTAATACTTAAATTTGTGGGTAAAGATTTCTTTATTCACGGATCTAATCGGTACATTGGTACTTACACATTGATAAAAAGCAGTCCAATGTGTAGGTATCTAAACGAATATCCTTTGTATACGCGCTTTTCCATTTTCACGATTTTTGTATTCGCGGCATATTTACGGAAACCTGCGAATATAGAGCTTTTACTGTACTGTAAGTTTTATATTCATTAGTACTTATGTGATTTTCTGTCAACCGTTTCTTAATAAGATATTAATGTGCCGTGGTTCATCGATATCATAGGATATCCCTGCTATCAGGAAGTGACAACGAAATCTTGTATAAGAGATCTGATTCTTGTGTGTGATTCCAGCACCCATAAAACAGAAGAAATTGCTAGTTAGGCGTCGTTCAGTATGAAACGTTGACAATTGTTAACTTTTTTATTTTATTTTATTGCTTAGGTGGGTGGACGAGCTCACAGCCCACCTGGTGTTAAGTGGTTACTGGAGCCCATAGACATCTACGACGTAAATGCGCCACCCACATTAAGATATAAGTTCTAAGGTCTCAGTATAGTTACAACGGCTGCCCTTCCAACGGCCTAAAACGAACCGATGTATTTTTATAAGAATTTTATGAGAATTGTATTCGATGAAAACTGTCAATAAGGATATGTTTTTTTGAAGGTGGCGGCTATGTTCCGCGGCTGTCGCGCCGATGACATGCCGCCTCACGTGTTCGCCGCAGCTCAATCTGCGCACCGCTGTATGCTCGCGTCTAGGCGAGATCGAGCCATAGTCTTCCTCGGCAGGTAACAAATCTCCTAGAAAAACAAAGCCTGTTTGGTGGTAAACAAAGCCTGTTTGGTGGTAGGGCGTAATGTGGACCCGCAGGGTTAGCTACGATCACCTTGCCTAATTCTGCCATAATACAATAGAAACTTTAACCACATGATTCAGAGTGGGGGAATTCACTTAATATCGTGAGTCGTGATTTCATATATCTACCTATTTTATTGCTGCATAAAAAAAGTCAACAGAGAAGAATTACTTAGTAATCCATGGATGCATCGTGCGGGTATCAGGCTTAGTGTTGCAGAGAGAGGAATTGATTTGAAGAATGTTAGCAGACTTCCTACCCGATTTTAGGTTTAAGGACCCGCTATCAATGCGCATTACGCTCACCTCAATTTTCCGCCTTTCTCTCCCTGTCTAGTCAAATTTGAATAAGAACCTACTAGTGCAGCTTTAGATATTCTTTCAAGTATAGAATTTACGGAAGATCTTGAAGTCTTTTAGTAGGTTACAGAGAGATTTCGCTGGTATAACTGTCGCTCTCACTTCGAGAGCAAATAAACTAATCAGCTATCCTTTTTTGGTTAGCTCGTTCATAAGATAAGATGAAAGATTTGTGAAGTAAAATAACTTAGATATATAATTTAGTACGAATTCTTGTAAACGGGTTGTGTAATTCCCATCGGAGTATCAGTGGGGTATAAATGTGACTGGCTAAGTTGCGTAATAAGCCTGGCGCCAAATAAACCTTGGCAACACTAAGAATTTTAAAGTACAACAATTCGTTTGGCAATATTGAAATTTATTCTAATACAATAGCAAGATTAATTGCCGTTCCAGGTATGTGTATCTCGTATTCAAATTTGTGTATTCGAAATTAATTGATAAGAATTAAAACTATTCGTATAATATACCAGTTTGTTTTTGTTTAACCATACTACGTCTGTTCGTAGTAAAGTACGTACGTAGTAACTTAATTTGTATTTTAATGGTGATTGTAAAAACGTTTAGAACTTTAATACAATAGCAACAACGATTAGATTTTATTGTGATGTACGTATGCGTTTATTATCTTTTTTATGTTTTGATTTCAAATAATTCTGATTTACAAAATATTGTTGACTTTTTTTATTATAATGGCATAGCGTATTTCGAAATTATAGACTTAGTCGGTTCTTATCTTGCCATAAGCTTTTCTTAGCTCGTGTGGAGTTCGTGTTGGGATCTCTACTTTATTTTTTAAATAATTACATATATAAATAACATTTTTTAAAGAAGTTTCATATTTAATAGATTAGAAGCAATTAAAGGCGAAAAAGCTTACGTTATAGATATCTGATCATAAAAGAGGATTTTTATTATTAATTTATTTACGGCAAAAGGCTTAGATATTTAGATCAAGATTTGTTAGGGAGGCTAGCTTGAGAAGGTATAGTTGAATTTACAGATATCCGACACGGTACAGCGATAAGTATTTCATATGTCTATATGAGACTGCGTGTAGATGCTTCCCAACATGAGATATATCTTTCTTTAGGCAAGGTTCGCTTACTAATATTTTTACAATGCATTAATGATCGAGACCTGAGTTAAATCATATGATCTCTTGTTCCATAGGTCTGGTTCGGGTAAGACATCGGCAATGCGGCACTGCGTTTGGTACCTGGCTAGTGCCTACCCAACTCAAGGCTCGAAATTGACTCCTGAGCGACTGGACGCAGCTTTCGATGTCCTACACATGTTTGGATCCAGTCGGTACGTAATCTGATTTTGTTGTTTGCAATGTTTTGATTGTTTGAATGGAAGACGTTGGTTTGGCAAAGCCGTTTCGGAAGATGAAAACCGGCGACGATAACTCATAAGATACACTCAAAAATTGTAACTTTACCTGCCATTAGATATCAATCCAAGTGCGAGGTTAATGGCCTCTTGCGACGCGGGGGCCGTCCAGTATTTATATTGCAGGCTCACAAAGTATCAAATTGATAAACCAACATTTACTTAATATTATTACTATATCTTTGGAATCATTATATTAGTCATCATATCAGTCTACTCTAGTACTAGCCGTTCTACTCAATCTTGATACATTTGTAAGAAATCTTGATGCTTTTGTTTCTAAGAAACATCTTACGTGACGTAAAAATCCGCGATATTCCGTAATTAATTTCTAACAGCTGTTTATCTTTTGTATTTCTTTTGTTGCTCCTAAGTTCGAGATAAAGACAATACCGAAAGTAGTTGAAGAAAACAGTGACTTATTTGTGATACTATTTTAATGGAAACCTTTCATATTTAATTTTTAACCAGTACTGGATCTAATCCTCATGCGTCGCGTTTCGTGTCTCTGACGTCACTCGACTTCGACGGCGGCGGCGCTCTCGTCTCCGCCTCAGTGCAAACGTTACTACCCGACTTCAAACCTGGTCAGACAACGCTTCGAGCACTCCATACGTGAGTATTATTTTAAATGTACACCAAAAATATGTCTTGTTCTTCTTTCTTTTCTGTTACCCTCTACTGGGGCGTAAGGTTCGAATCAAATCCTTCTATTTACATCGGTCTTTGGCAGTCTGTTCTAGCCCCTCCCACTACATGCCCAAGATGATATGTTTTCAGTTTGAACTATAGAATACCTTCCATGAGCACCATCTCAGTGTATTAAAACGTGTCCGCTGAAATTGTGTCAATTAAGGAGGCGCTATACTAAGTGAAATGATTTTAAAAATAGTGCTATAGATTATCATACTTCAACCCAGCACACTTTAGTCTGTTTAAAACTGCTATTTTCATATAATTTCCACTTCCTACACTATGGCTGTTTTCTTCCAACAATAACTTACCGTTTACAGGTGGATACTTTTTCAACTTTTCCCCTATGGAAGATGATACTCTTTAGTTCTACCCTCCATAGTTTGAACCCTAATACCTGATTGCTTAATCGTTGCTATAATAGCCTCTGTCAAAACGTTACGTCTCTTTCTCCAGGCTCTTCCACGGCTGCGACGGTCGCCTCCGTCGCGAACTCCTGTTCGAGCAGGCTCCGGTGACGGCGCCCAACCCCTTCCTCAGCTCTCAAGAGAAGGCCGACGCTCCCGCCGAATTCTCAGCGCTAAAGGAGGCTCTGCAGAAACTGGGCGTTACGGAATCCGAGCAGATGGCCATTTGGAAGATCATGGCTGCTATATGTCATTTGGGATGGGCTGGTGCCGTCAAAGGTCAGATTTAGTTTAAGTTTTTTTGTTATTGCTTAAATGGGTGAGCTCACAGCCCACCTGGTTTTACTGGTGGTAGGACCTCTTGTGAGTCTGCGCGGGTAGGTACCACCGCCTTGCCTATTTCTGCCGTGAAGCAGTAATGCGTTTCGGTTTAAAGGGTAGGGCAGCCGTTGTAACTATACTGAGATCTTAGAACTTATATCTCAAGGTGGGTGGCGCATTTACGTTGTAGATGTCTATGGGCTCCAGTAACCACATAACACCAGGTGGGCTGTGAGCTCGTCCACCCATCTAAGCAATAAAAAAAATAAAAAAATTTTGAACATCAATAAAGTTGTAAATTATAGTAAATTCAAATTATCTTCTTTTTTTTTTAGCCAACTCTGGGTCAGCCGTCAAATTTCAATTCGCCAGTACGGGGTGCGGTCAGCGCGCTGCCAAGATGCTGGGCGTCACTCCCGAGGAGCTGATGCGATCTGTCTTCGCCACTGTGCCCACATCCCCACAGTCCAATTCCAACTTGAGGTACGCAAAAATCTCTCTATTTGTGCTTTTTGTGAATTTAAAGTTTCCGTGAAATAGAAACGTGCAACTATTTCAAATAAAAATGTGCATCTCGGGACGCCCGACAAAAGTTGATAACTTAAACTGATCTAAGTTGAACTATTAAATATTGAAATTGTTTAACTTGAGAAAAGCTTAACTTAAATTTTATGTATATTAATATGATAATGTAAGGAAAATTGTAACATAAATTGAAAAAAAAAATATATATAAATAGTTAGGAGTTACATACGTTTTCAGTACCGCTGTCGTATGCGTGAGAGAAAGGGAAGCCAGACAAAATGGCGGCGTCACGCGTTACATAACGAAGCGGTTTATCCTCCCTTAACACGATCGTTTGAGCAACGCCGTGTTTTTAAAATTATTAAATGGCGCAACGTCATATGACGGCTTCTAGATTATCATATTTATTTTGTCGGAACTTCTTTGGAGTTCTATTTTATTGGCAAATTCCTATGGCGCATCTGCTTAGCACCACAACACATTCGATTTTCACAGCCTAAACCGCCGCGTTCCCTAAAAAAAAAAAAACATCATGAGATGTACGTATTACGGCGGGACGTTTTTAGACGCTGCTAAACTTTGTATGGGAAAAAGGCTCACCACAGTATCAATATTCAGAAATGAGGTTGCTCACGTGAACGTGTTAAGGAGTTATCACTTCAAAAAGTCACAGAGGGCTCGGCGGTGTAGTCGTTAGCGAACTTGAGGCCGAGATTCGATCGACGGGTGACGAACAAAATTGTTTGCACTGTATCGGATTTCTATGTATATATTTCAAAGCTTATTCGTTTCTCCATAGTTCAACCAATCCTAGTTTTTTAATCAGACGACCGTCCCTGATTAATTCTAAAGTCGGAATTTTAATTCGATTCCAGATTTGACAATTTCAGTGTTGCAATGTTATGAAAAGTACTAAATAGTGACGTTGTGAAATTATTCGATATGGAAATGGAATATTTCCGGATCGATTTTTCTCGTTTATAATTTTATTCACGTAAACTAAACATATCAGGAAATTAAATATTTCTGAACAGATTATTTAGTTTTGACGATTAATTAACGATGTGAGAGTTTTCTTTAATAATTGTGTGTGAAATAAATAAAAAAATGTGATCATGAAAGAACATGAGAAATAAAACAGATAGATGTATTATGGTAATATTTTATTTTATAAATTGTCGCCGTCATCGCTATCGCTATCGCTGTCACTTTCTGTAATATTTATTATAAATGTGTCTGTGATATTGTCAATTAACACATGTAACCTACTCATTTTTTCCTCTTCTTTGACAACATGGGATACGCATTTAGACCATTCGTGCAGTCAGACTGGGAGAATGAAGCCGAATGACAAGATAAACAAAATGGCGGTAGCTGCACGAGCGCGTACGTGCAGCTACCGGCAGCCGCCAATACAGAAAACTATCTAGGCTATTTTATTATAAGTTTTGTTTTTAATATTAAATCAAAAATATTAACTTTTTATAAAATAGAGCAGCGATTACCATTAATAAATAATTATTATGAATAATTATGTATTTATTTAAATAAAAAAAAATATAAATTGTCTTTAATTGGCACACCAATATTAAGATTACATAAACATAAATCGCGATTGTTTATCGATTTTTGTGTCCATCACTACGCTATTATATGTGGTATCATTATTTTACAAAATGATAGTAGCTAATGTCAAATGTGGAATCGAATTATAATTTTTAGTATAGATTAATTATTTATTCATAAACAATGTGTGTCCGCTCCATTTGCAAAGCACACAGAAGCAACGTAATATTGTGAAATTTGAACTTACAAATAGTACGATACGAATTGTGTAGATGGCGCTTATATTAAATTTATTATCATATCGCATCGATCTATATACGCTACTTATTGTATCGTAAACCTTAGTTAGTTAAAGTTTTTGTTTTCATTCAGAACTCCGTCGCCTTCGAACGAGAAAGAGATATCGGCGACTGAAGCGCTGGACGGGTTCGTGAACGGCCTCTACAATGAAACCTTCAACATCGTCGCTGCACTCGTCAACAGGTACGACAAATGTATCTACGTCTGTGTGCTTAGTGTGAGTTTTTTAACGTTCTCGATAGCGTAAAAGTTAGTTCATATTTGTATGGAGTTGGAACGTTTGCCTACGTTTGCCGCTAGGGGCGCTGTTCCAACTACATACAAAATTGGGCTAACTTTTACGCTATCGAGAACGTTAAAAAACTCGCACTAAGCATACTGTTTTGTTTCATAGAATTATGTAGTACAGTGTGCAAAAAAGGAAAATTAAATTTCGATTTAACTGAAATCAAAAGTTGTTTTTAAATATACAGTGAAGCACAAAATAGTTTCCTCTTAAACAGTAATTTAGTACAGAACATATTTTAATTCAGCTTTACTAGTTCTTCATAGAGCTTAATTTTTTTTTGATCTTTCAGGAGCTTATCCACGTCGGCGAGGACATCAGCTTCGATATTATTGCTGGACACTCCCGGGGCTGACAACCCTATGTGCGCCGGACAACAGAGCGGGGCAGGGCTGTCCAAACTACTGTCTAACTATCTACAAGTAAGCTTTGTATTTATAATGTAGTTTTTTTTAAAAAGTTAATTAAGAATTGTTACATATAATGACAATTTTGTTATACACTAGTGAACTTCGGTCACGCTTTACTCTAGCTAATTAGTCGTTGATGATAGCCACCGGTCATCGTTCGATACTCGTCGAGCCCTTCATCGCAAGCGACGGGTTCGACGAGTAAATTAACTCAAAGACACAGCCCACTGAGTTTCTCGCCGGATCTTCTCAGTGGGTCGCGTTTCCCATCCGGTGGTAGATTCTGCGAAGCACGGCTCTTGCTAGGGTTCGTGTTAGCAACGTCGTCAGGTTTGAGCCCCGTGAGCTCACCTAGTAATTAAGGTTACGCTGAAATAGCCTCTCAAGGCTACCAGCTTAGGTAGGAGAAAAAAAAGATGATAACGTTAACAAAAGTAATTAATAAAGTGCCAACAAGGCGACGCAACCTTAAAATAATGAGTGCGAAACAGGAACGTCTCCAAGCTGTGTTCCACGAGGCCATGCTGGTGGCGCCGCGGGACCGGTACGCGCAGGAGGGGATCGCGCTCGACGACGGAGCTGATGAAGGTAACTTATTTTTTTTATTGCTTAGGAGGGTGGACGAGCTCACAGCCCACCTGGTGTTTAAGTGGTTACTGGAGCCCATAGACATCTACAACGTAAATGCGCCACCCACCTTGAGATAAAATTTTAAGGTCTCAGTATTGTCACAACGGCTGCCCCACCCTTCAAACCGAAACGCATTACTGCTTCACGGCAGAAATAGGCGGGGCGGTGGTACCTACCCGTGCGGACTCACAAGAGGTCCTACCACCAGTAAAAGAGTGTTTAATGAGTTGCAAAACTTTGATGACTAAATTAAACTATTTAATAATATTTTCTTAAGCACTAAATACAAGTAATTTTCAGTTCAACAAAGTTAAATCTAACAACTCAACAAAAGTATTGGGACATCCCAGATTTGTCCCTATTCTACCTCTAGTCCCTATTCCCCCCAATTCCTCTATACTACTCAGTCGCTAGATCGCGCAATGTAACAACAACAGCGTGTGATGTTCGTACAGACTGGCTGTCGGAAGCGGTGAGCCCGGGACCGATGGTAGAGCTCTTGGACAAGGCTCCGCAGAACTCGATCGTGCGGAGCTCACAGACCGACCTGCGGGAATGCGACCGACGCGGACTACTATGGTATACATTAAATGTCTAAATAATAATATAATCTACTAAGAGTAACATCGAAAACAATAACTATTTGTGTAACCGACCGAACCAGCAATGTATGCGTACAAAATCTGGGGGTCGATGACCGCACTGATACATCTTTATTGCTACCCTCATTTAATATTTATTTACCGTCCCTGCTAGTTTTTCTCGTTGTAATTATAATATCGTAACTGCATGTAAATGTATATAACTTCTCAATCGAATTGCACTTAGACTCTAGTGATGTTTTGATATAATTGAAAGGATTTGTTCTGAATTAAAACATTTCTTTATAAGGCTACTAGATGAAGAGTCCATGTATCCCGGCTCGTCCGACGACACGTTCCTAGAGCGAGTGATGACGCACTACGGTCCGCCGAATCAGATGCAGTACCTCATCAAGAAGGCCCCGCATGCCAGACAGTTTATATTGCAGCATTTACAGGTATAATTATTTTTTATTCATTGACTAATTCGACTAACTATCTTGCCATCCCATGTTGTATTGTTACCAAAGTCCACGGACATCACAAGTTTGAATAACGTCACACAATTAAAGAAGGCACGAGATCAAAGTCCCATTTGGATGATAAAACTGTGCTTAGCGCTAGTTTTTTAGTGTTCTCGATAGCGTAAAAGTTAACTCAAATTTGTAAGGAATTGTTAACTATTACGCTATCGAGAACGTTAAAAAACTCGCACTTAGTACACGGAGCAAGAGCTTCTCAGTATCACTAGTGAATAAATAACTGAATAAATGAACGAATGAATGAATGAACGAATGAACGAATGAATGCATATTTATTGTTTTCTATAAATTCGGTTTAAAAGTGCAATAACATCATAAATATGGCCCCAGATTTTCTATAATACAAACGAATAACGAAACGGATAAAAGAACAGTTTTTGGCGTCAAGACAATCTGTGCTTCTTTACGGTTTATGATACTCAGCTATTTTCGGCTGTTGTGTGTTCTTCAACGACTTGAGTCTTTCTTTTAGAGTCAAAAGATTTTACATTTAAACTATAATCGTGATGTGCCAACAGGGAACTAACCCGGTGCTGTACGACGTGACCGGCTGGGTGAAGGCGAGCCGCGAAAACCCAGTCACGAAGAAGTCCCTCACATTACTACAGGAGAGCCAGAAGTGAGAGAACGTTTACTTATATCTTATTCATATCATGAATACATTACATAAAAGAATTAATAATTAAAACGTTAATATTAACTTGAAAATGGAAAAGGCGTTATGTTGACCCATGTTGTATCATATGGGATGGGGGCTTAGAAAAAAAATCAGTAATCACAAAAAAAATATTTTTTATATTTCTTTATTGTGGAAGTCAATCGTGAACGTAGCTTAGTATGTATTTCATTAGAAAAATTGGTATCTGCCTGCGGGATTCGAACATGGAGACATTCGCATCGCTCGAGTGCACCGGGGGTCTTACCCTTTAGGCCACGACGACTCGTTAACATCTGTTAATGTTTCCAGCGAGGAAGTGTCTCGGCTGTCGTCGTGGGCTCGAGGCGCGTGCGGCGTGAGCGCGTGGTCGGCCGCAGTGGGGGACGCCACTACTCTACGGCGGGCTTCTTCTATCCGACGAACTCTTACTTCGGGTGAGCCACAAACAAACGCAGTCGAGTCTTGACTCCGCAACGAGACTCAACTCAACTCGAGAACTCGAGACCTCGAGACTCTGCTACGGAAAGTTTTTTTCCCTACCTATTCGCTGGTAGTCTAAGAGGCTATTCCACCTATGCGCGCAGGAGTGGGTGAGCTCACGTGCTCAACCTGAGAGCATTTGCTAACACTAGCCCTAGCTAGAACAGTGCTTCGTAGAATCTACCACCGGATCGAAATCGCCACCCACTGAAAATTTTATTGTTTGGGAATGAATCGAGTGATGCTGTTTTAGTATAATATATTTTTGTGTGGTCTACGTGTCTCACTGATTTCACCTCGTGATTTGACGTTGATAATATCAATTTTGTTTCGTGAAACATATTGCACTTTTGGAATTGAGATGGTATAATCCAAAATTCTTGTTTTTTTTTAGGACACGCGAAAAATGTAATTGAAGAATTATAATTTTTTTGTTTTTCGATTTTAATACTTTTAATAATACTTGATATAAAAGAGACAGAAAAGAAACCGTTTAACTTTATAAGCAGAATACGTGTCTATAAGTCGTTCGAAGTATAAAACTCCAATCTTAATTTTTTACTTCAATTCTAAACGTACGATATATCAGAAATCTGCAGTAGCAACATTGTAGTTACTGGAGCCCATAGACATCTACAACGTAGATGCGCCACCCACCTTGAGATATAAGTTCTAAGGTCTCAAGTATAGTTACAACGGCTGCCCCACCCTTCAAACCGAAACGCATTACTGCTTCACGGCAGATATAGGCAGGGTGGTGGTACCCACCCGCGCTGACTCACAAGAAGTCCTACCACCAGTAAAAGTAAGTATGTATTAGAAAATATATTTATTTTCATTATTTAAGTTTACTTACTGTTCTCCTTATGTCTGATTTTGGTTGTAATATTTCGTTGTACATTGCCGTTCAGGTACGGCCGGTATGAAGCGGCGCTCGACCGCCCTGCAAGCGAAGTTCGTTGCGGACGGCGTGGTGGACACGCTGCGGCGGTGCGGCACGAGCGGCGTCATGTTCGTGTGCTGTCTGCTCGCGAACCGACCGACCGACTCGCCCGATGACGTCAACGTACCGCTCCTACGATCGCAGGTCCGATTCGAATTTGAATTTTTTCAATTTTGGAACATCAAAACGGGATTCAATTTTCGAATTTCAAGATACTAGTGTGATCCCGCAGTAGTCGAAATTCGACTGTAATTAATTGATTTTTTTTAAGTTATTTTATGACCTGGTAACTAAGACCTTTAAGTCATGTCTTATTTTAATTTAATCCTTTTTTGTATGAAAAATGATAATATGGAGTGAAATGAAATGAAAAGAGATGATATTGGATGAAAAATAATTTCAGTAAAATGGTGGTCATTTACTGAGATTTTTTCAGTGGACTTTTTGGAGAATCCCGAGTAGCTACGTCCAGCGGCTTTGTTTCATTTTCCCACATTTGTGCACTTTCACAGATATCAAACAGTTAATAAACCACCATTATTGCACATTTAATCGTGAAGAAACACTAAATAGACAAAATAAAACAAATCACACAACTTCAAGTCCTCGCATTCCCGCCAAAAAGTCCATAATTAATTGAAATTATAAGTTTCTACAGACTACACTATAGACAAATATTCGTAATATTAAAGATAAACAATTATTACCAATTCTCAATTTGACTACAGACTTTAAGCAATAACAAAAGTTTGACAATAAACAAAGAGTATATTATGTGTGTGTGTCAAATACATGGTAGTGTGTGTAACGTTTTCTTTATTGATTTAATGTATCTTTTATGCATTATTTAAAAAAATATTAGCATTGTGCACTTCTTCTCTATATTCTCTATAAGTGTGGAAAATTTCATACTCCTCCGTCCGCGCAATTTTCGTAAAAAGGGATACAAAGTTTTTGCTTCACCTATTAATATATAGATAGATAGAAACTTTGTTTTTTTTTCTCATTTTAGAATTTTAACAGATAACATATTTTTTACATTCGAATTTCAAAATAAATACGCGTCTATAACTTTTCACGTCCTAACTTTTTTTTATCTTGCCATCATTAAAAATTTTACAAATGACGAATTTAATGATGAATTTAATTAATCACAGTTCCGCGGCTTCCAACTGCTGGACGCGTCGAGGCTTTACAAGCAAGGTTTCCCCGAGCACATGCCGCTGTCGGAATTCGCCAGAAGGTATGTCATCATAAACATATCAAACGTCACATGAATAATAAGTCTTACATTTTATATACATAAGTTATTTAAAAGCTTATTTAAAAACTTATTTAAAAAAAGTTTTAAGCTTATTTAAAAACTAGTTCCGAAAACATTATTTCAACAGTCGGTCTACCGAGCAATTTCATCCGCTCGGTGGAAGATCTTTATGTCGTTTACTCCCAATGATGAAAAGTATGATGGCTTAATAAGAGACTTGACGTTGGTATCAACTCTAGTCGGCTACCAACCGACCAAAAAAATGGTGAGGGTATGTATCAATCAGCCTGTTTATGCCGTTAAACAACCTCGCGATTTAGCTTTGAAATGTGCGACCTTTGCTATTTGATACACATGAGAAATAGACCTCATGTCTCAAGACGCGGGGCGGCACGGTGGCCGTGACCTTATATATATATTTTTTTTTTTTTTATTGCTTAGATGGTTGGATGAGCTCACAGCCCACCTGATGTTAAGTGGTTACTGGAGCCCATAGACGTCTACAACGTAAATGCCGCCACCCACCTTGAGATATAAGTTCTAAGGTCTCATGTATAGTTACAACGGCTGCCCCACCCTTCAAACCGAAACGCATTACTGCTTCGCGGCAGTAATAGGCAGGGTGGTGGTACCTACCCGTGCGGACTCACAAGAGGTCCTACCACCAATTAATTATTATATTATTATATATGGGGAACTAGTAAGAAATAATCGAATACATTTAACAGTTAAACCTTTCTAAGGGCCAAACCTTTCCGTCACAGATATCGTCTCCTAGCGACATCCGAGAGTGAAGAGTCCGAAACGAATCAGCAGCAGACCCTCTCGGACAGGCAGGTCGTCGACGACATGCTCCTGGCCTTGGACTTGGACGTCACCAGCTACAGGCTCGGCCTCACTCAGGTAGGTCCTAGCTCACGTACCGCACGACTGTCCTGCTCGAAACCCGGGCGATCGCAATACGAAGGAATGAGACGGAAACATGTATCATTATGAAATTAGTGTCGGATCTATGAGATGTAAAATATAGGGCTTTAATTTCCGAAAGTTGATATCACCGTTTTTTTATTATTTTTTTGGTTTACCGGAGACAATCGTAGACAACTACATCATAAATGCAGTCACTCACCTTTAGACCTGAGACTTAATTTTGCTACTTTAATAGGTGATTGAACTTTATGTCAATCAGTTATGGATGACGGTAGGCAACAAAACGTGAATACCGTCATCCGTGTTGTGTAATGAGGTCGGACTCTGAATTGGATTCAGGACTGCCTCAATCGGTGGTTTGAACTGGAAAGCGTTGCATGATATCATTGCTTCGCGGCAGAAACAAGTGGGACGGTGAGATCTACCCGTGTGGGCCTACAGTTAGAACACACTCTGCGAAATTTGTTAATTTTGAGAAAACGCCAACAAACTTTTGTTACTTATTGTACTTTTTCTGCGGACACAACTCCTTGATGACCGGCAATTTCTAAAAATAGCCTTTAAACCCGGAGTGTTAAGGTCTAAAATGGTTTATAGGCACAATGAAGGTGTTTCATTCAATATAAAAACTAAAAAATCTTAAATATGGTATTATCAATATTGTCGTCCATAATTATTATAAAATATTTTTCGTGTATCTCAGGAATGTGGACAAGATAGGACTATTATAACAAATTACATTATTATTTTAGCAACGTTTCGGTCTTTTATTAGACCTTCATCAGGCATCTGAAAATTACACATAATTGATAACCTACAATACAAAAAACAACAATTGTCCAAACTACCATATTTACCATAATATGAATTTAAATAATCTCTATCATACACTGCACAATTGTCTCAGACATCAGAGACTAATACAAATCTACAAAGCCACTAAATTATTTAATTACTATTTTTTGATTCCGGAAACAAAGCCAACACGACACATAAAATTGCTAATTGCGTGACAAAGGTTAGCCCACTATTGAAACTTCAGTACATAGACTATACTTTACAATATTTTATACTAGCGCAAACCTCGCTAAGTATCAAATTCAAATATATCTGAAATGAAGGTTATTTTTTTCTATTA
The DNA here is from genome assembly GCF_003987935.1 of Bombyx mandarina. The sequence continues at coordinate 1,098,998 of NW_021011565.1, forward strand.
GATTTATACTCTTTTAATATATCATTATATAAAATACTTAAATTGTTAGTGTCTGTTCGTTTGTTCACAGTATCATTAGTTTTTATAAAGATCATTTCACTAACATTACGTTTCCACCAATTCATTTCTTTATCCAAGATTTCTATCTTATCAAACTTAAAATTATGATGTTGGTCAAAGTGGTGGGTTGCTAATGCTGTTTTATTCTCTTTTAATATATTAATATTTTTACAATCATAAATGTGTTGTTTTACTCTATT